>JAODAC010013867.1:0-23181 GCA_027575185.1 Mimaenictus wilsoni | reverse complement strand
GGGTCCTGCCAGGCATTGAGGAATCCAGTGGTCTTCGAGTTGGCGATCTATCCATATTCTAATAGGATTGATCAGTTATAATTCTGTATAAACCCTTTGATTTAATTAATTATCGAGTGTGTATGCAGGAACTTACAGAAAGGAATGTTGCACTCGAATTGCATAAAATTTATTACACTTGTTTTGGAATAGTTGTAAATACAATGATTCCTATTAGTTCAACAACAAAGTTCAGCGATACTATTCTATTTACTTTAACTAGTCGAATTGACTTTATAACTTTGTTTGAAGACAATGAAATTCACTAAACATGTAGAAACTTTCTTAAATTACATTTTTCATTTTAATCAGTTCCATTTGTTCAAATTATATTAAAATCCAAATGAAATAAATAATTAAAGCTCCAATTTTTTAATTGAGAGAATAGGTAGGATATAAAGTTAGTAAAAATTCCAGAAAAATGTGTTAGAAATTTCCATAAGAAAAAAAAAAGTCCGACGCACTCATTGTCAGCACCGACGCAATTCTATTTGTTTGCAACAGAATTGGCATTTGAACATCATGAGGTACTCTCTCCTAGATTCGGAGCTGATGGACTGTATATATCTTCTAATGGACTGATCCGTTGGAAAAAATTGGGGCTCGCAAAAGATAATTTAAGTTATATAAACAACGTATGCAAAGTGCAGAGGCAATGTCTATTTTTATTTTTTTCTTATGGAAATTCCTAACAAATTCTCTTTAGAAACTTTCTTGTATGAATAAAGACTTAGAATTTTACAGTTTGACTATGAATTCAACATGAAGAAGTTTAATAACAAATCACAAATTACAGCACTGCAATTAAACTTAAAATTCTCTCTCATTCGTCGAACCTTGAATATAAAACTTAAATAAATCGATCTGCTATATGTTTAAGAGTAGTTAAAATCTGCAAATGTCATATAATTATAAACAATTAAATAATTATTTCGTTTCACTTTAGAGAGCTGTAGTGTTTGCTAATTACCAGACAACACATTTGCATACTTTTACCTTCAAAACGCACATTTGCATCAATCTTTCCCAATAATACTATGAAAACCGATTATTATTCAAATGTGCTTATATTTCTTAAACGCAAAGTAAAGTTTTAATGAGTTAATTAAAGTCATTCCAAGTGTTACCAGTATTCTATATTATTAAATTGTGCATTGCACAAAAACCCACCAAATTACAGCAACAAAAAACAATAGAATTGAATGAATTAAAGCAAAGCAATAATAAATAATAGCACAATATTAAAGTTGCGCAATCGGCTTTGGAATATAATTTGAAGCCTTTGAAGCTTAGGCATTCTTTCAGTGAGTATAGAAAATGATAGATTGCATAGAGACGTGACGTGCCGTCTGTGCCACGAAAAACAAATTGCATCGCGCTGAGTAATTGATCAAAGCTGACGGAGACGAAGAAAGGCATAAATGCCATTTATTGTTTTCCGTTAGCTATTAGTGTGTCTTCTTTTATTGCAGCGTTTTACAACTCCTTGATTATATGCATCTTCGGTATTCAATGTTTGATTAAAGCCACTTATGCATTGCATAATTATTTGTATTACTAATTGTTGGATCGTTGGAGGCTGCCTGCATTAATGGGATTTTCGTTTCGGAGCGTGCAAAAGCTGGCGGGGATTCGTCTTGATCAATCACACGAGGTGACAGCAATGTTAATTTACTCTGATCGAGTGGTCATATTTGCCTGTCGTGGATATTCTCTTACGTGTCAAGTAATTTCGCGTTACTTAATTCATTAATTACTGGAGATAATTACGCTGGTAAGCGCCAAGACGTGTATATGTTTGGCTTGATGTGTTACAACCGTACGGCTTCTATACAAGGCAGACGAAGAATAATTTATAAATTGCTATTAAAAACTAATCTTGATATTTGTCGATTGGTGATTATAGATATAGGTGCACTACAGTTTTAAGTGGTTTTAAAGGAATGGATTGCAGGAGTAGAAATCATGATGGAAATTACAAGATGGATGTCGCAGTTCTTAACAGGACATGGGTGCTTTGGGGAGTATCTTTTTAAAATTGGAAAACGCGCCACTCCTGAATGCGGTTACTGCGGGGAAGAAGATACGGCGGAGCATACTGTATTCCAATCACTGGGACAACGCACGAAAGGTCTTGCAAATATTGATGGGCCAGAAATTGGCTGTCGATAATATCGTTACACTGATCACTGACCACGAGCATTGCTGGAAAGCGATATCTACGAAGTTCTTCGACAAAAACAAACCGACGAAAGCATGCTTGATCAGTGTACCGGGTATGTGATGTAACAGCCCTAGCCCCTGATATACCAAACTGGCAGTCCCGGGGGGGGGGGTTACTAAAACTGATGCCATATCAATTCAATAAGGCCACTTGTTCCGGTTAGAAATACGCCGGCAACGCCTTAAAAAAGAGTAGTAATCAAGTGCGTAATAAATTTTAGATATTAAGGTTCCAGAAAGACTTACAATTAGATAATGTATATTTGGTAGTCTACGATAGTCTGCATAATACTTGTGATATAAATTAAATATAAATACATTATAAATAAATACTACTATATTCCATATGACTGAACTCAAGACTGTTACACTGTTAGGGATATTTTGTTCCAAACCATTGGGGTTGGCAGCGCGGTTTGTATGCTGCGCAAGCGCCAGGGCGACTACCCTCACCTTGCAAACTTAAGAACTCCTTTTGAAGCGTAAATTTGTGAAGATGTGAGTCCAATGTATATGTTGATAATAGTTGCTCTGCTGGTCATCAATGTTGATGTTGACCCACTATCCCCCCACAAATTAGTTGGACCCTCTTCTAACCAAGAGTGCGTCAATCCAAAACTTACGTCACATTAAATAAAATGAGTTAAATAAAAGTATTAGTCCGAGTAGGTACGATTTCTTGATGGTGATCTCATGAAGATGAAACATTTTGGATGAAAACTTTAGGGGTACTAATTTCTCTACAAGTCACTAACGCACAAACATTAGGGCCAACATAAAAAGGTTCTTGTTGCTATTAATGCTATTAATTTGTTTTCTAGTCCTTATAATATTCCAAAGGGACTTATCAAAAGTCCCATCCTATCATCTTCTTATGACTTCTTATGTAATTGATAAGATTTCAAAAGATTATATATGTAATCCTAATAATGCACAGACAATATCATTGAGTACTACTGTTTACTGTACGAGTTACCGTAAACGATCATCTTATCGTTGAATTATCAATTGGGAATCAAATCCCGAGGTAAAGCCGCTGCACACGCCAATAGAATGACATATTCAGACGGACATTAAACGTCCCGTTAGCCATTGCAGACTTGGAATCATCTGTGGTTG
This sequence comes from Mimaenictus wilsoni, assembly GCA_027575185.1. NCBI lineage: Eukaryota > Metazoa > Arthropoda > Insecta > Coleoptera > Staphylinidae > Mimaenictus > Mimaenictus wilsoni. Next base: position 19,800 of record JAODAC010013867.1, on the reverse strand, counting down.
TATGTTTTGCGCGCATGTAGAGAGACGTGGAGGAGCAGAGACACCGTGGAGATTGAAGAATCATCGCTGTACCGGTACAGGTTTGACTCGCGATAGCCACCAGCCAGTAGGCAGGCTCACGCGCATCAATCGCGGATGCGCCGGCGAAGATGCGATCATCATCAGCAGCAGTTCTGGCCCTCGCGTGTGCGATTTGCCATTCTGGTTGATTTTTTTTGCATTTTACCGGCAACCGATTGGCTATGAACGCAATGTCTTCAGGTGGTTACGGGTTTATTAAATTCGTATTGGTCGTTTTATAACTGCATTTCCAACAGTTCAGCAATAAAAACGCTGATAGTTATGGGGGCTAATGGCGGGAACTTGATATATCGCGTCTGCGTGATATTTCGCAATGATGGTGTGTGAAAGAGCTTTCTAGGAATAGAAAGAAGAAATGCACATTTCAAGAGGGACTTTATTTTCAAAATAGGAGTAAGTTTAGAGATAACGGAATTATATTATTGCAAACTTTGATTTTTGCAAGATTAGGACACTATCAAAAATTCGCCCATACTTTATACGAACTAAGTAGATTCTTGGAACAATACAAAATTACAATTTTCCAGATATTTTTAATAATCATTTCTGATTTTACCGAACTATTGGGGACTTATGATCTATTCAATTCTTTTTTAATGTATTAGTCGTATTAGAGACTTATATTATTGGCAAGAAGACTTTATTTTGCTCTACATCCTCCGAAATTCGATCCCGAATCCTTGCCGCGGGACCCAGGACAAATTGCTAAATAGGGAGCGCCTGGTTGCCCCGAATTTTATTGGATCCTTTCTAAATATGAAACATTCATTAAGATTATTTGTTTATTATAAATGTTGAATATCAAAGAATTTTTGTCTTAAATCCAGACATGATTACAATCGCATACATTTAACTTTAGAATTCAATTGGAATCTCTAACCTTCAAGCAGAACCAAGCACCAAAGTAGACATAGATAGTTTGTGAGAGTGAGAATTATTGCAGTCGTGCAGTCGGTGCTTGCACCGTTAACTGTAAACAGATACCCAGTAAGCTAGTGAACGCGGTGTGCCGCGGCGCACTCCCGACTAGAGAATTATGTTAGTGAGTACGTACTGCTTTTGCGCTTACTACACGTTGGACGGGACGGACATCGGTTACCGTACGCACACCGACTGCTAAACCAAGTCCGCCGTCCAAACTCACCTACACACAAATACACTCTCTCATACAGAGTCATAGAGTCATAAACATGTGGAGAAAGCCACACATACAAACATGTATCACATGGACGAATATATCTTACGCAACCGCTGTGCTGACAGAGTTCGTCTGCGCACCGAGCGATTATTCAAAAATTATGCAAATACGTAGCAAGTGCACGACGTCGCTAACAAGCCGCCGCACAAATGCCAACTGACAGATACTCTAATCAGCGTCGATGAGTTTAGCGGTCGTTAAAGATGCCACATACAAAGCACGACCCTTCATTGTGAATTATGAGTTATGCTGAAGAACACCCGTGAGATTCTAGCATAATTGTAAGAATATTATTATCGAACTTTGCATTTCATCCAAATCTGAGACGGACAATTGGAATACTCCCCTTATAAGTTTGCATATATTTGATAAGCAACTGTATTACTATTAAATATCACAATTTATGTAATTTTCATTTGGGTTGAGTTTATTTATCATTTCTAATTACGCTAGAATCACCACTGGTACGTTTGAAGGTAAATGCATGGCGTGAAAAAGAAAATCAAAAATAAATATTTACCGCGTGCCGGTCCACGAGTCCATAATAGCGAGGAATTCAATATGTACAATTTTGCGGGATCACAGAGGCACTTTTATCGATCCATGAACACACGCATCAGTGTATATGCAAACGCACTTGCGTGTATGTATGTACGTACGCACGCACCAAAAGCCGCCACCGCGCAAAACGACTATTTGCCCAGACGGCGCATAATCGGCTCTCTGCGCCGCGTCGATGCGAAGCTGATTTTGCGCCTGGATAGGCGGTTGTTTATTGCAGGCAGATTTTGGCAGATAGAGGTGTGAGCGTGAGAGTAACTGTATTTAGTTGGCAGCAGCGTGGTGGCTTATTGAAGTAGCAGCAGAGTAAAGAGTGATAGATTTTAATTGATGCGCAAACACACCCATTTGTTAGAAGAGTTTATTACGTGGTTAGTACCTAGTATTCCATTCGGTCCTGCAAATGAAAAACAGGTTGTGATCAATTAAAAGAAAGTAGGAAAAGACAGTCACAGCTGAAAGTTGTGAAATGTGATGACGTTCTGAAAATATGAGTTAGGTACGAGTGCAGTAACGAAAGTAAGAATGAATAATGCAATAGATCCTTTAGTGCTAATTTATGGAACTAATTTTAAGAGTCAGTAGGATTATCAGAGAGTTTGAAGCCTTCTAAGTTTTGGGGATATTAGGAGTGGACTGATGAATAAAAACGTATCGATAAGTACCGATATTTCAGTTCCAATCCGAGGGACATAGTACAATCTACAAACATATGCGATAACTGAAAACAATACTTGTAAATACTTTGAATAATTGCAAATAGATGCCGCTAATAGTGATTTTTATTTCTTTCGATATTAAAAAGTATCGTTATTCTCTTTCGATGTCTCAATATTTATACTTTTGGCCCCAGTATCAACAATTTTTTAAATGTCAATTGTCATCAAAACAAAACAAATAAATATACGACTGTAAAATTTAATAAACATCATTATTAATCGTCATACACATAAAACTATTTTAAATTCAAATAAATGAAGTAAATATTGTGTAAAACTATAAATAGACGAGATAAATGCAACTAATTTTAATTAAAATGTATAATTACTCTCCCTGGAGATCTATAGCTGGAAATTACAGTAGCATGATTATACTAATTGCTGCATTCTACTACATTGTCATGCAATTTTTGTAAGTTTTATTGTTTTAATTAAAATTAAAATTGCGAAGGTTCGTAGTGTGTACTCACATATGCAAATTGCATGATTAATCACGGAAACAATGCGCGAATGCAGCAAGCAAGCAAGCGCCAATTGCATTCACGCAAAAGGTCGACGATGTGCGTGTCGCGTTCGGTCATTTTGCGAAGCGCGTAGATCGCGGCAATATATTCGCGATATTCGCATGATGATGCACCGCGTCGTCGGCGCTGTAAACATAGTAATATCCAGGCGGTGCGCGCGTACGAGCTGAAAGGCACAAGGGGAAGCGGCGTGCCCATAAAAACGTATTATTAGCGTCGTATAACATGTTTTATGATGGCTTTAAAATCCAATATGTATTTCTGGGATTACAACGGCGGCGAACGCGTTCGTTGGCGCGGCGCGGCGGCGGCTAACCCGACAAGGGATGTACAATTTGTTCGCCATCTTTTTGCACTAAAATCAGCGGCATAGTTTATAGCACACGTTACAACTAGAGAACCACGGCCGAACTAATCAGTTCTTGTCGTTTTTTAAATAGTTGCCTTTTTTAAGACCCTAGAGAAAGGAACGAGAATTAGTAAGTTGAGTTGCCTATACACTTTGGGAACATTTATTGAACATTCTTTTGAAGCTATAAAAGCATCGAAGGCAGATTTAAAAATGTGTTTAAGTTTTAAATATTGACTAATTATTGTCTTTATATAAATTTGGAGAACTGGGAAGAAAATACTTGCAACAATTGTCATTTGAACTGACTAAATTCTAGACATAAATACTGGTTACGTATATATCACTGATGATTATAATACTATCTATGCAGGAAAGAGACCACAACATATTAATTTTTAGTTAAATAGTTTCTGACCGAAGATGGTTTTAGGCTTCTGAAACGAATTTATTGTTAGACAATTTTCTTCAAGTTGTAGGTGCGGGTTTAATAGTGATTTCTATCATAATTGTTCCTCGCATTTTAGTAATATTTCAAAATAATTCGGTTAAAGTTAAAATTCTAGGATTTCTTCCTGATGACTGACTTGATTGTGAAAATCGCCTTTGCGCCAACGTGCCATTCAAAGTCCGACAGCCAACTACGAAATTCATAGAATGTTCGTGAGGAAGATTAGAGAGTTAAGGGCATTAATCCACGAAATAATTGATTCGATCGATGTAGCCGTACCGCTGCTGCCACAATTCACGGCGTCGGCCCAACTTTCGACGGGGATATCGTCTAGCCACGACCTCAGGAAACGCCAAGTTTTGGTGCCGCCAAACTTCCACAGCTAATCGATATTTCACTTACCAACTGCCCGCCGCGCCGACGAAACCATTGAATGTGCATTGCCAGGAATATCAAAACACTTTCCAATTTCGTACATGAACAGCCCCAGCATCGGCGACGCGCAAAAACGCAGGGCCAAACAATTAGTCAAGTAAATTCCCAATCAGAAGGAGCAGCTTTGCCTTCAATTAGATTTTATCAGGAGCCACGTCGCACTACGAGATGACAGAGATTTGAAATGTACTATCTGAAGACGTGAAGGATTTCAATTGCAACCGAGGCAAGATTTGATAAACTAAAAGCTTCAATGAGACAAATCAAGTAGAAAGCGACTTCAATGAGTTTTTATGCGATGGCAGAAAAGGTCTGAGGAGTTACGAGGATTTAGTGTAAATCCGTGTTGTTAACCCTTGAAACTGTAGCAAGCAGACGATGCCGTGCCACTACCACCCGAGTGGTTGGTAGCAACGCGGGTATCGAATTTTTGTTGGGGCTTGAAACGGCTTGGGCGTGGGCGGAGTGGAGTTAATGTAACGCAAGGATTCCCGGCGTGTTGGTTACATACTACAGCGAGAGTGCTGGGTGCGTTACCAGACGCACTTGAATGAATTCAGAATGTTTTCAGCGCCTCTTCCAGCATCGATTGGTTAAATCCTTTTCGGCTTGCGTTGCCAACAGTATTTCTACCCACCTAATACCGGTATTCGTATTCATGCCAGAGACCTTGGCCTTGCTGATATTTTGTATGTTATGTATGTTTTATGCAAACCAATTTTGTTTCTGGGGAGGAAACAACTATGAATAGATGGGGATAAGAATATTCCTTAACATTTAAATTTATTCTAAATATAATCGAAACGAAAACGAGACCTATCCAACAAACTATGTAGCATGTTTGAATATGTTCAGAAATTGAGTTGGGTAAAACATATTCCAATGTTGGGATATCTCTAGGATATATCAAGAAGATCTTGTCAGTACAAATATTTATATATGGTAACAAGTTCTAGTCGGATTCTAGACCTGAGAAAGGATCGACTTTGAAACAGAGTAAGTCTTAAAAGTTTTGAAGCCAGAAGCAAACTATCAGAATCAGTCTTCCAGGGTCTTTTAGGTATGCCCATTTTGCTCATTATTCGAATTAATCCCAATTGATGAAAATCAAATCATTAAACCTTTCCAAATTTGATCGGAAACTAAATACAAAAAGTGTGAGGATGTTACGGTCGAATTTGGACAATTTGATAACAGCGTTGACGCCTATGACGCCGATGACGCTCTCGCCGACGTAAGTCCGTAGACGAGATCAATATTGGCCATGCCGGCTGCTGGTGGCGGGTGGATGGCAGGCAGGCGGAGGCGGCGTAGCGGGTGGTGCGACGGCACGACCACCAGCTTTCTTTGTGTCGTCGTCGCTGGGTGGTGGATGGGATCGTGCGTACGCGTACGCGTATCCAAAAGTGGCGGCGTCGGCGGTGGCGGCGAGCCGGCGGGGCCTCGCCGTGTTATTGAGCGACGCGAACCAGCCGCGGCCCGACACCGCTCTGCGTTGCCACAACTGCCGGCGGTGGTGGCATCGACGACGACGTCGCGCAGTGAGGCAGGTTAGGCGTGACGGTCAAGGGCACGGGGTGGCATCCGCCACCGGCGGCAATTGGTGACACCCGGCAGAGCCGACGCCCAAAGTGTGCGCCGCCGTCGCCGCCTCCGTCAAAACGCGCACGCAGGATTCACGCAGGACGCGTCGGGATCACCTGCCTATATAGACTCCTTGGGGGCAAGCACCGGGCAAAACAAACAAACCAGCAACGCGTGAAAACGCACGTTATGTGAATATTCTTACCGGTATGAACTTGGCGGAATACAATCGGTTGCGATTAAGAGTAGATATTACCATTACGCAATGTTAACAACTAAACTATTGAAATCAATGAAAACAACGTTTGCTAGCAATGCATATATAGGTTCTTAGGGTTCTTTTTATACGCTTTGGCGATAACATTCTGCAGAACATAAAAGAAATAAAATACCAAATGCAAAAAATCAAGCAAAGCAAAGCGAATGTAATAAAAAATAGAAACAATAAACTATAACACATTAACATTTAAATAGTTAATTATGGATTTATTTCTGCACTTATACCCCATATTGATAAATACTATACTAGGAAAACTATTAAAACAAGAATTACGAAAACGAATAAATCAACATTGCGTTATTTATCGTCGCATGGTCATTCATAAGCTGTTGAATTATGATAAATTTGAGCTATTAACGTTTGTCTCTTCCTATTTCGGCTAGTTTTTCGCCGGTCATGCGCTCGCGAACAGACGCACTGCGCCGTCGTGATTTATGTTACCATAAAACCGTTATTCGATGAGGCACAGAGTCAAAACATTAATTAAGCAGCGCCATATTTCCATGCAAAACCGCACGAAAACTCCACGCTCGCGCGATTTCAGCGCAACGTCTTTCGCGCTTATTACTTAATTTGTTTTCTTTGAATAAAAAAGTTAAAGAATTGTTGATGAACGAGAGTTTAAAAAACAGAATGCATTGTAAACTTTAATTAGGAACAGGTATGTGAAGATAATGTCAGAAATTAAATTTGTTAGTTCAGGAACCTAAAATTATGCAGAGACTTAATAGGAGAGTTATATTGCTTGTGACATTTATAGTAGCAATGGTTATATAAGAGTATTAGGAATATGTCAAAAAGTTTGGTACGGTTGCAACGTATTTGTTGTAGAAAGTATTAGGATCTGATTCTTTTGCCACTACACCTCAGAGACATCCCACTAGTATACATTTAAAGTCACTTAAAGCCTAGACAACTACTCATAATCAGGTCTTCGTATTGATTCATGAAATGTCCAGATCATTTATGAAATAGGTGAGCTAAAATTTACTCTTTCAGTAAAGAGAAATAGTATAATCAAATAAATATACACCCATTAAATTGGGAAAAACTAATCCACTAATCGCATACATTGTGAAACAATCGTATTCCACAAACACACACACACACACACACACACACACACACACACACAGTAAAAGAAGATATAAACCTGTATTACTCCGAATGGCATAATCCTCATTTGTGTATCTCGTAATGACTCATCATATGTAACTACCAACCTGTCGCTTTGAAACGGAAAACAGTTTACCTGCCCAACACCGCACAAGCATAATCACTCCCAAGAACACTGATTGTTTCATGACGGATTTACAACAAGAGCGATGCGTCCGTAAAGAGCACTCGTGTTATTAAAAACCCATTTCGTGCGTTACGTATCGCAATAATAATAATAATAATAATAATAATATCTAACGTGCAATTAGCTTATATCTTTCGGATTATAATCATAAAGTCGTAGCGATAGACTTCGTCCTCGCAAAGAAAAAAAAACACTCAATCATATAAAAAGAGCTATCGAATAGAAAAAGCAATATACGATTTTTTGCAAGACTATTTGATAAAAAGGCGGCTAGATGTTTACGCGCCGACGAAAAACGTAATTATTCGACAGTTGTGCGCGCTAAGTGCAGATTGAAGTCTGAGGCGGCGCAATTCACCCGAAGACGTTAAAAGTAAAAAGATGTTGTCATCTTTCTAATAAAAATAAGAATGCGCAAGGCTGTCGTCGTTAGCGTGCATGCCCATCGTCGTGTAAAACTGCAAGGTGTGCGTACAAGAGCGCGCGGCGCGATTATAAAAGATGGGTCTTGGAAAGACAAGAAGAGTTGCGGCCGGCTGGCGTTACGGCGATACGATCTAAACATTTATTACGCCGTTCCGTTCGTCATACTCATCGCGCACACGATCATTCAAATAAATGCACATGTTAATGGATAAACGTACGCATGCTAAAAATATGTTCTTATGATATAAAAAAGTCAGTGTGTTGTTTGAGTGAAAGAAGTTAAAGCAAAGAGGATTTTTCAACAAAATCTATTATACATACAATCTATTATACAAAATCTATTATAATTTTTGGTGTCTCTGTACCTAAGCTACTCGAATTATGACGCTGACGCCAGGGGAAGAAAAGGTTATTTTTTGATTCCTGAATCATTGCCGTTGCACCCTGTATATTCACACGATAGTTTCCTATAATTAACTTTACGATCCCATAATTATATTAATCCATCCTATACTTGATTATCACAAATTGTATGCAAGTTATTCTCACTCAAAGTCGGAAATCATGATTTAAATATTCCATCTCCCGATCGATGAACGAGCAAAAATAAAATTTTCTCGCTTAGAATACTTTTGTGTTTATCTGAATAACTTCCGATGCACCGTCTACCAAGTGAAATTAATAAACAATTAATTTGGAAATGTCCCATCTTTTTAATTCATCCCATTTTTAAAAAACAACGATTTGAAAATATAATTGAAAAAAATAAACGTTTGAAATTTGTTCGATACATAAATCATTTCATTGAAATTTATATTTTAAACTTTCATGGGGCATTAATAAAATCAAATATTAAAGAAATCGAAAAGTTGACAATTCGATTTTTTCCCAGCTTTGTATACATGTCCCAATATAATTCACGAAAACTTTTTAACCGATCCTAAATAAAGTATCTCTCTATTATCAACTTAAAAATTTCACTTTTTCTTTTTCTCACTTTCTCATAGTAAGATCAATCTTATCAAATACAATCCATCTAATCTAAACCCACAATATAGCTAATCAGTCGGACTGAAATATTAATTGTGTCTGATTAAACTTCATTGTCTAATTAACCTAGCAATAAAAAAATACATAAACATTTTTTATGTTAAAAATGTGCTTACCAATGAAGCATGATGTTGATTACTCATCAATGATAAATCGAAACTCACCTGAAACAAACAATAAAAATGAAATAAACAACCCAGGTTTTTCATGTTATAGAGGTAAATAATATAACAAAAGCTCGTTTATTATAAACAAGCCGCACTTAGGAATAATTAAGGAATAACAAATTTCGGTTGAATTTCCCACGTTTTTTTTTCGCACAGCTCTGAGGCGCGGCAACAAAAAGCGTTTTGCACGGTGTGCTAGTCAAAGGTAATAAAACCCCTTCGTATCGAGACTAATTTTTGTTTTTGTATCCACTGCCTGCCTGTGCAAACATGCTACATATTTGCACATTAGGACAATATGTTCGCCGTTTTTGTGCGCGTTTGGCTCCGCTAGTTTCGACAAACGTCCACGTCCGAAGCTGCTGACCACGATGATAGGGCTGGCACATGTATGTAATGCGCCAAACCACCCCAATTTCATCTTGTGTAACAATTGCGAACGCCGAGCGAAAATGTTTTTCTTCGCGGTCGAGAAACAGGTTTCGCTGGTGTGCGAATTTTATTTCGAAACGCACTGCCATAACGCTACATAATAGGCCGCTGCGAATTCGAATTAATGCTCTTCAATGAATATGCTCGCAGTTGGACACAATGCTGGGAGACAATAATGCGGCCGGCCGGCCAGTTCCGACCACGGCCGGCCAGCCTGGAAATGTCGGCAATGTTTGAATAAGTAAAACGTGGTTACGCAACACGCGAGAGATGATGCGATGCGCTGCGATGAGGAGGGTTGCAAAACGCGTTTTCTACACAATCGCAAAGTATCTCATATTACCGGGAGGTTGGTTGGCGTGTTCATAACTGAGAGAAAATTTCATCCCTGTTGTGATTAAATACGCCCTTTTCCCCAGGCATGGGAAACGAATGCAATTTCAGTATGATTTCATTTATAACAATGTCTTGAAAAACAAAAAAAAAACTTTTTACGAAAGTGTATGAACAGTAAACAGTTTTAAATTTAAAATCATTAAATGTGTTATAACATTTAATGGAATTTTAGCGGTTAATTTTTTTTTCATAAATTTTTCATACAACCTACAACTTAAGTTTCAGGGGGATAAGCGCAAATTGTTTTTTTTTAAGTTTCACTAGTAACAAAAGGCGTAACCATTTTAATATTTGTCATACTGGTGAAAAATCACTAGCATTCCATACTTGTAGTACAATATACTATGTGAAAGTTGTATTTTTGAAGTAAAAAAGTATATGTGCTGTGCTCTTGCTTTGGGGAGTAAGCTGGTGAATGCGAGCTAAGATGTTACAATTTTTGGCGGAACTGTCAAACCGGTTTTCTATTTTTAACGAAAGGTTTGTCTCAACACACACTATTTTTGCTAGTTACGCAATTTTGTTTTCAGAAAATTCACAAAATTTTCGATAGGGTTATCTTGCGAGATAATTAAGATATAATTTTCAGATTAACGTCATCAGATTAAGCAACTCTTCTTCTATAAGATGCATTCATATAAGAATGTGCCGACTTTTACAAATGCACGAAATTTTCAATTTTGTAGGACGTAATTTACATGGGCGAATATGGGGTACTTTTTAGAATTTTTGATTGTGGGTTATCTTAAGTTGAAATTGTGCTATCAACTGTGTATTAGCAACTCTTCTCTAAGCAACTCTTATATAATGTAAAATGGTCCGGCATTAATAAATGTCCGAAATTTTCAAATTTGTACGGCGTAATTTAAGGTGTATTATATTTTTCCAAAGCGGCGGCTTACCGCGTTATGGAGCTCGGTGCTCGTTAGATCACTGCAGTTAACGTCGGACGTAGCTAGGTGGTGGATGGGTGACCACTTGGTTTTCAACAACAAGCGGCTGCGGAGCCGTCCGCGAACTCGGATTGGGCCAGATGAAAGTTTCTAATCCCTTACACCACTATGTGGTAGAAAACGGTTGTGAATAAATAAAATATATTTTTCCAAATACAATTTGAAAAACTGTAAATAGTAACATCATGACATACCGATTGTTTTTTTTTTTGATGACAATATTACATTTGTACCATTATATTTTTGTAGATTTATTGTATACACTTGAATAACCAAATGTAGTTTGATGATGAAAATCCTATAGATCAAGGTAAAAAATATACAATATAATTGTCTTTCACTTCATTTTTCCTTCAGTTGTATGATCAAAAGTACACTCATCTTTTCATAACAAACAAGCAAGGTATTTTACTTTATCCTCGTATTTTATATACTAAGAATACATAATAAAGTTAATATCTTTGATACGTTAATATATTTTAAAGGTATTCAAGTTGACTGAAATAAAAATTAAAATTCACGATATTAAAATATATTAATACAAAAGATAAAAGTTAATTAAGGCAAACCTTTGGCAAAATCGTTTTTACCTTCTGAATTTTCAAGGGAATAATAAATATTTCGCCGTTTTAACGTTTAATTAGACAATATTTCGACACAAAATGAAAATCTCCAAGCGCATTGTTTTAATTAAATTACACGCGTAGAACAACACCGATGAAAATAACCCGCTCTCCCCTGCGAGGCAATTAGCATACCTGTCCGAAATCCGAAATCATCACCCACCTGCGTTGGGCGCGCATTAATGAAGCGTTCAATGTCTTGCATATTTAATCATACCTAGGCAGCGCTGCGGCGATAATTGAATCATCAAAAACGAATTTCAACGCGTCGGGAAAATTCCCATCGAAAATATCGAGGTTGTATCGAGAGCTGCCAAAATGCGGCGAATATTAGGCAAACACTGTAAACATGTTGCAAACAGTTGTTTCCGATCGTCGGGCGAAATTTCGCATAATTTCGCGAGCGCTTACGACGCGCCTCGCCGCTCTTCATGGCGGTTTTCCTGCGGGCGCATTGTGCGAATGAATTATTCATTGATCCGCGCGCGCGCTGGCGTTTTGGTGTAGTGGGCGCATCAATGCTATGCGTACACATCGACAGCTTACTTTTCATGCATTAAACATATTATTTATCAGCGTGCAAAATTTCGACAGACAGCTAACATTTTCCTACGTTAGCAACTGATTAAAATTCGCAAAGTCCAAAAGTAGTGGAACACATAGAGGTGTATTCATTAAATTTGCGAATTTAGTGGAAAATTAGTTTTCAACAGAGTGTGACCTCCCATTGCGATGTATGCATTTTGTGGGATTAGAAAACAAATGCATTTTCTATGGAGGAGCTCGGTTAAATTTTTTAAAAGTTGAACGTATATAAGAATTTTAGGAAGTAACACAAACCAAGGCGAATACAATTTATGCAAGAAATGATTAAAGAAGCTGGTAGAAAGCCTCGAATAATCGTTAGGTTGTTTACTGAGAATATTTTCATAAAGGAAAACATGATAAGTGTTGTATTAATAAAATGTGGGAAAATAATTCAAAGCAAATTGGGTGAGTTTTCTGATCTAGTAGTCTCCATATTTCGAATATTATAAGTATATCACAGTCGTTATGGTGGACGCTAAAACATATCGATATTTATCGATATAATCGTATTTGGATATATCGGTTTTTAAATATCGATTTATTTGGCTGATATACCACTATTTGATCGGTATACCACTATTTGATTGAAATAATCAAATATTTTCGTTTACTGCGTTTTATTAATTCAGTGATTTTCATCATCATTGTTCATCACAGTGCAGTAATTTTGGAAATAAATTGCAGATTTCGATATAATTTTGCCATGAAACGTTGAAGCATTAGATTCGTCCTTAAATTTACTATAGAATAGGGCAGATGAGATACCAACTTGGCGAGATAACGGGCCATAAATTTAATCAAATGTATTTTCGCATATAAAATAAGTAATCATGGTCTCACACAAATGTGAAAAATGGTACCTAATATTGCAATGCCCCGAATTGATTTGGCTTTGACATGTTTATAAAATAAACCACAATATCTAATAATGCACACAATTTTTAGTGATTAGAAAAATAAAACAGGTGCATGTCTAACAAAAACTATGAAGAGTAAATAAAATAAAACATAACATAAATAAGACTAATTGCAAGTAATAAGAAAACCTTGACGGGACTAATGTTTAAATTTCCTATAGATTTGAAAAATGGGATAACTCTGCGAGATAATGGGTTATAACGTTGGCGCAATGTATTTTTGCATATAAAAATCAAAATTATCATGATAGAATAACACACAACTGTGTGTGAAAAGAGAATAATGTTACCTAATGTTGGAATGCCCTGTATTGATTTGTCTTTATGACATTCTTATAATGAATATAGTACATGAAAATGTACGCAATTTTAGTAATTAGTAAAATAGGACATACCTACCATATGTAAGACTACGTTATAAGTAATCGGTGACTGGAAAAAAGGTTTCCGAAAATAATAAGTACTTTTAAATGATGGTTTATGAGCCTACAGGTGGTGATAAAAACAGTTCTACTCCTCACTGGTTCAGAATTGAGAGATCATGAAATATTACAGTCTTTCCCAAGTGAAACATAAAATTCATTAACAGTTAGAGACAAGAGATATAAATATATCTATGGTTGAATTGACCAATACGAAGTTATTAGAATTCTTTTACAGCAATCTTTCTTTACAACAATGTATTTTCTATTACTTGTGATTTTTCTATGTAAATAAAATGTTTAAGGGTATATAATTCCAAAGTTATTACCGTTTTTATTTCACCATGTGTTAATTTCCATAAGCGAACAATTTGCTTAAAATATTCTTGTTCGTGAAAAGAACAACATTTTTCAATTCCCAATGTATAAATTAAGAAATATAAACCTTTCAAGAAGATATTTCTTTGTCGAAAGAAAACAGCTGTTATAATTAACGCAAAAAGTAGTGGAAAACGCTTAAACATTCTAGGGTCATCAACAATTCCATTATTACCCAGACAAAAATTAAAATAGTAATGAAGTGGAAAACGGGACATAATTGCACTTGTTAAATAAAGCAAGGTTAAATGAAAATTACGCAAAACGACGAGTGACAAGCGCAAATAAGACGCGCAAATTTGCATCGCCGGACGTTTTACGTGGAAGAATAACAACGGCAATAAGAAGGGAATTACCATTTTCCACTGTGCAAGTGCGTTCTGCACACATGTACGCAGCATGAGGTGCGATGATGTGCGTGCGTATATATGAGGGAAGTTAATTCGTTCGCATCTTTTTGCCACTTAGTTAATTATTGGAGCTCGGCGCTAGCCGGATGCTAGACGAGACGTGCGCGCTCGCGTTTTTTGCCTTCCCATCTGGCGATGCAATTGCACTACTACTAACAACCAGGCAATCCTGTGCGGTAGTAGAACGGTGCTGCACTTGTGCGGCGTTAATTAAATTTCAGCACGCCACAACACACGACGCGCTGTGCAAATGCAATCGCAGTGCAAATTGCAGATTGCACACAAGTACACACCACACAGACACCACAGTGTGCGCAAAACGCATGGAAAATTGCGCCAAATCGGTGCGCGCAGTTCGGCGAGTGTGTGATACGACTATCACTGCGAGGTGTGTAGCAATTTGCACACAGCGTTGAAGCGATTTACATACGTTTTCATACCTTCAACGGTGTGTACTCATTAAATCATTCGCAAATGTGAATATTCTCCCTATCCAACCAAGAAGAATGATGTTTTCATTGGAGTTAAGTGGATACGTCTTTCTAATACATGTTGATTACATAGTTTAACATAAATTTTCTTAAATTGTCATAACAGTCATTCATTTTAATAGAAAATGAATTATTCACCAATTGGAATTAGCATCATTTTCAACAAATAGAAAGACGCATTTAATGATGTAATTAGTATTGTACAACGAGCATGGAATGGTACCTCTTACCACAACAGTTTGATAGATTGCTTCACCAGCCGAAGGCTACAAATCACACGAATGATGATAGGACATACCATACGAGTTGTACACTATAATTTTTACGCCAGTTATACACACTGTACACATTTCAGTATCGTTTATGACTAAGAAGTCATTATTTTCACACTAATAGTCGTAGAAAAGTGTATAGTGCACGTGAATAGTGTACGTGTATAGTGTACGTGTATAGTGCAACTCGCATGGAATGCCCTTTTCTCACTCGTATGAGATTTCATACATCCTTCATTCTCTCATAAATAATAGAAAATAATATAAGTAAATAAAATATTACAAAAGAATAATATGTTTGATTGATACGTTTACCTATTTAAGAATTACAAAAGATCAAAACGGAAACAAATTTCGATACTAACGTATCAAGTCTATTCGATGCTTTCGATTCTTCGATACCTTCGAAACAATTCGATACTATCGATACCTTCAAATATGTGCGAAATTTAAGAATAGTCTCAGCCGTTTTATTTACATTGCTTAAGAAAGTATAAACTTTACAACTAGATTCTGAATTAACCTAAGACCTATTCGATCTTTTTTTTAATTTTATGGGCGTAACCTCATTCGCCCGGTACAAAAATGCATAATGTACACGTTGTTTTTTTTAATTTTCTGGTATATCTTAAAATCAGCATTCATCAAACATTCTGAAAATCTGAACATTAAATTTAATCATTTCGCAAACACAACATCCCGAAAATGTTAAAAACATCAAATCTCAAAGTTATATTTCGGTACCACCAAAGAAATTAATTAGTGAGAATCTCATCAAAAGAAATTTCACTTCTCATAAGCGTGGACATAAATTATCGTTATGAAGCAAAAGATTTCGACAAAAAAACGCGAAATCTGCGTTTTGTCGCCGGCAAACAGCGAAATAATTATACACTTTAAACACATTTGCGTATTTTCAAAGCCGACAACGTACAAACACAACACAACACAACAAAAGCTGGGGTTCAAATAAAAAGGGCATTGCAACTGCGTGGTTTACACTCGCCTGATGTGGTTGTTATACATTGTGTTTATTTTTGCGGGAGTGCTATATTTGGGCCTACGTATCACCGGAACATATTTATCATACACTGGGCGACGCAATAAAATTTAATTAATATTTTCGAGCGGCGCGACGAAGGATGCTATAAGCATGAAGTATTATAAAAAACTGAGCAACTTCGCCGGCAAACGCTCCAGTGATTGCACAATAGTTTTGTTGTACTTTATTACTTTTAATCTCGATTTAAAGTGTCCGTAAAGTGACGGTAAGCCCGACTTTAAGGACTTTTATTGCAATCCTCGAAGCGCAGACTGAGATTAAACGCTTGACGCGAATAAAATTTACAAAAAAAACTTCCTCGAGAAAGTGTCCTCATCGTTCCACAGTTTAGTACCTTTTCGGTACTAAACTCAGAAACGGTTTTCAGGGCTTTAGCCACGATTGTTACCATTTTAAGTTATGGGTAATAACGAATCGTGATAACTATGACATTCAAATAACAACTTTTTTATTTAAATTGTATATTCAGAAAGGAAAAATTGCGCTAGGTTAGTTCACGATAGATAAAATTAAATCGCAAAAAGTGTCACAAACGTCGCGTATTCACATCCGCTCACGATCGCATCTACGTCGTTGCGAAATCGCGTAATAGTTGCGGGTAATTTGTGTATTTAGTAGTCGCTGATGTGAAGAATCTATGGTTTGGTGGTTTCGGCGTACAAGTGCAATTACACGTTATGTGCGTTCAGTTACTACATTGCCGGTGAGACCTTGATGTCGACGTGAACGCAACACTTTCACTTCGCTTGTGCGGCAGTACGACGCGTACTCGTGGTTGGTAATGAGCTGGTGCTGAAATTGCGGTTTGCAGCGACAACAGAGTTGAAATTGCAGGAATTGTGGCGTTTCAATTGTAGGGTTATTAATGGTTTTAAAGACGGGAATATATCTCAATTAATTTCGACATAAAAATGTTTTGAAAGTAGTTTTAAAGAAAACTGAATGTCATTTATCATTCTACATAGACAGTGTCTTTGACAATTTTTGTAACGAATGATATTTAGACTTAAATGAGTAAAAACACCTTGGTACCTTTAACTTGTAATATTGCTTTTTAAAACTGTGAAACATACATACAAATGTGATTACTTACATATAGTCTCGTATAAATCAAATATATTGATAATACTTGATTCTTATTCTAAATCTCACACATTTTTTAAAACTCGTACGGAATGCCCTTTCCTCGACCGTATGATTGGCAATTTCTCATACAATTGCGGAAAAGATCCCAAACATCCCATGCTTGTTGTACAATATGCTATTTTCTACTTCTGTCGTATGATGTACACATTTCAGTATCGTTTTTATTAAGAAATTATTATTTTCACATATAACAGTCGTAGAAACAATATAGTGTACTTGCATGAAATGGTCTTTCCTCAGAGGGGAAAGAGGAGCTGTAGCTTCGTATGTACTGCAGAAATCGACTTGAAATTTTAAGGGAATATTTTTGAATAATTTAGCTAATGATTAATGATATTAAATATTAATGATATTAAATGATTATTAAAATTAAAATTATTATTAAAGGTTACGCACAGGCGTTGTAACGCAAACGTCCCGGGTTCGATTCTCGGTGTCGCTATATTAAATATCTCGCACTCCACACTTTCCCAAGTCCTGAATAGAGGAGGAGGAGCGTTGGGCAATGGGCCTGCAACTCATTCCCGCAAAAGAACCTCATACGCTAACTCACGTTCGGCGAGACCCGATCGGGCGGGGAGAAAGCTAACGTTAAACGCTATACAACCGAAAAACAGAACAGAATTAATGATTTTCAAAAAATTGTTTTTTTGAACTAGGTTGTATTATTTTACGTCAGATTTTCAAGTAATCTTCAAGCAATAATCAAACATAATTGATGGAATTCACTATCGGTTGTTGGTAAAACATTTTGAATAAAAGTAAAGAAGTAAAAATAAAACATTTTGATAAAAGCGTGAATGTTCTGTGCTAATAATCAAACAAATTTACAAATTCTAAGTTTATCTTCGCAATCATCTGATTTTAAACACTCTTAACCCACGTTAATCTCATCTTCGGAAGCAAGCGCCATCATGTTTTTTTTAACTCGCTCATTACCGATTTTATCCAAGATTATAAACATAAAGATTTAACATGTGATAAATGTGCGTTAATCAAACAAGCTTGAAATAAATCAATAAGCGTTTGTGTGCAAATTTCAATTCTTCGACACACCTTCACCATTAAAAGATACAACACATCCTCACACCTGTGCTTCGCCAGCGTACATTAACAATACGATTAACAATAACAAGCGGCTTGATGCTCAGCAACACAGCACACTATTAAAATAAATTACGGCCGCGACAGCCACATGCGCCAACCGCGCCACCGCGCAAGCACCAGCAATTAAAATGAGCGTGCGCGCGAAGAGAAACAAATGAGGTAATTACTGCAATGAGAGGACGCTTCCATCATACGGCAATATCTGCGCGTATGCTATCACACGCGTACGCAACAATCTAAGAATGCGTCCGTTACAGTTGAGATAAACCGATACCGAGGATTTAGTTTACTGGCGACGGCTGACAGTGCGAAGTATTGCGATAGTGTCCCGGCAATCGTGCGGCGCGTGCACATCAGCACAGCACAACATGCTAATCGATGATGCAAACTGCGACCGACAGCGACAGGCCGTGCACATCAATATGGAGACGAAAACATAAATACAATTAGCGAGAGCGAGTAAATCGCGCATTGCAGTGACTAATCGCTGCTATAATTATTTAAGTGGAAAACTTTGCATCCCCCCGAGTTGTTGTGGTGATATCGATTTTCCGGGACATTTCAGTGTGACCCTTCAAGTACAGAGAAAGTGCCGTCTCTGTACTTGAAGGGTTGGTTGTGGACTCGCTGAACGTTCAAGCGTTTGAGTTAAACTTCGATCGAGAAGTAAAAAGCGCAGGCTGCGTAAATGAGGCAGGCGTTCCGTTTATCTGCTCGTGTACTTACAGGATCTACGAATGTTAATGCCGCCTACTTACAATGCTGCGCGCCGAGTTTCGGATTAGTCACAAGTAAACGAGCAAGAGATACGTTTTAACACTCCAACAACTTCAATTCCTATCGCGATAAGTATTCCATTCCGATGGTTACTACAAGAATGTGTTTCACAAGTTATACTACTTGTCTCTCCACTCCACTACTGTTCTTTAAATTATATTACTAATTTTGGTTGCATAATGTCCATACTCGAAAAGTTTCAAATCCATCACATCCATTTATTCAAAATTATATTGGAGAGAAAGTACTTAGTATAGGATGTTTCCTAACTCATTCACACAGCTATCATACAGTCTTATTTGAACGACTCCAGTCTAGCTAACGTTGACATTTCAAAGAAGAACGTGTAATCATTTAGCGCACAATTAATGAATTTTTGCAAAGAAATTTGATTTGAACCGGCGACCTTTGAGATACCGGCCCAGCGCGCTGCCACTGCGCCACGAAGACTCTGGGAACCCGACCTAGTACTTCGAATTAACTCTTTCCTCATTTGCCCCGATGTCATGGCTGACTTGAGAATGTAAGTTATATTGGATTTATCAATTTTAGTGTGAAGTTTTTTTGAAATTATAAGGAAATTATAATTAAAATTACCAGGTCGGGTTCTTCGGAGTCTTCGTGGCGCAGTGGTAGCGCGTTGGGCCGGTATCCCAAAGGTCGCCGGTTCAAATCCGGTCGGGAACTTCAAATTTTC
>JAODAC010013856.1:0-23211 GCA_027575185.1 Mimaenictus wilsoni | reverse complement strand
ATTCTTATGTTTACCCAACTTGCTCTTTTATATTGTTTTTCCATCTTCCGGACACAATTGAGAAAATTCTGCCGAACCGATTTTGCTAAATCATGGCTCATTTTAAAGATGTTTAAATTCTCCAGAATATATCCAAATTTGTTTTTTGAGGAAACCTTATAAAATCTTTTTGGTTTGTCGTTTCTAGTCAAAATTAAGTGAGTGTTAAGTAATCAAATCTTGAAAATCCTACATTTTTCGACCATATAAATGAAAATTCCGCCCCCACCCCCACCCATTTAGTATTACGTAAATTTACTTGATATTAGGATGGCATTAAATTGTAGTAAAAGTCTTTTTTTGCTATGAAAAGCTCGATGAAACGATCGTGAACTCCAGCCTCGACAAAAAAGCTCCTAAAGATAGAGATGCATAAAAGACCCTTCAATAATACCTATCATTGTGCTTCGTTGTGGATATTGCTTGGCGTATTACAATCTTACACAGCACAACTTTTATGCATGATTTCTGAAGCGCGCCATTATTGGCAACGCGCATAAAAGCGCCCCATGAAAATTGCAGGCAACAACGTTTCTCCGCAGCCGTCGTCGGTCCGCGCACAAGAAACCGTAAACGCGTGACTGATATCAATGTCAATGTCGTTTGCTCATCGAAATATACTCGTTGCCTGATGGGATGGTGCGCGGGCGGTGAAAGGCGATCTTCTGATATCCCCATAATATAATATCATTTTCCTGTGTGATGCGGTGCGCTGCCGCCGTCTTGGCAGCATTTTTTGAGCATATTTCAGCGTTGGTGCGTTGCCGCCACCGTTGCCCGTAAATCATAACCACCCTAACACAAACCGAAAAATTCGCCGTGCGTAGCGCAAGGATGGAGGCTGCTGAAAGCCGGCTGGAGCACCCTCGAGCGCATCAAGGATCAGCCGAGCCCGTTCCCGAGAAAATGAGCACTCCATTTGGAAATTACACTTGAACGTACTCGTAGATGCCGCACATTGAAGGATCTCATATCGTGGAGGAGTAGTAGGTGCATGTAATGCTGGCGTTCTTACGCGTTTCCGGGGTGTGGTTAGGTTGCTACAAGTTCGGATTTGAACATAGGAGGTTAGATTGAAAGATTGAAATCAGAAAGTTGATGTTTACAAAGTTATTTTTGGGATCAGATCATTCTAGTAGCATCCTTTGTGATTTGAATGATCTGATGAAATGTTGTTTAAAGTTGAGTTTTTTGTGGAGTATGCTTAATAGTAGATTTTCCCGAAAATATTGCACCATAATAAATTTATAAAAAATGGATGGATGTTTCAAGAGCATCCAATGAAAACAGAAAAACTGTCCATCTGTTTCTTTCGCTACCAGCCGGCATTGTGCAATTATCTCCAAGAGTCAAGACGCAAAGAGGGAAAACGGGCCACACTCATCGAAATTTAAACGAAAAAAATGTTTGATCCCCAGGAGAATGTATCAGAAAACAATTGATATTGCTAATATTAGTTTGAGTTATTATTCCTGTCGGACTTTTCGAGACGCACATTTTTTAAATACATTCTATATTTTTTATAAATAGTATAAAATAAATTATGCGTAGATATATATTAATTGGTAGTCGATTTCAAGGAGGGTAAGCTAACTGATGTACTACTAATAACCGAATAGACTACCGACGTCTAGAGAGCGGTAATTTAATGTTATCGTCGCTTTAGTGAATAGTTATTATAGTTAATTGGAAAAGTTTCCGAGCTGGGTGCGTAGGTGCACATACACATGCGAGGAGCATGGTGGAAATCCTGGCGAAATTACATCGTTCCTGCTAACACCGTCTACATCTATGTACGAACGCATCGCTGCTGGCTATTGCTTTCGTAGGATGCCCCTTCAGAACGTGTGAATTATCGATGGTAATACCGACGTGCCAGACTGAGGATGGTGGATGACACGCCCCTGTTAATGTGTGCCATTCTCATTTCCTTCACGCACCCAACAGCGTTGTTTTCGTACGCGTAATACTTGGAAGGACTAATAGAGTCGAAGTAAGGCCCTTATTCGATTCCCTATAAATTTCAAATTTAATTACTTGTAATTGACACCAAGCGCTTAAAAAATTCTTATTCATTTCTATATTAAAATTCTTTTTCCTTCAAGTTTATCATAAAATGTCGTTATTTTATTTAGAGATGGGTGTAGCCCGTTGCTCCGAAACCGACTTTGGCACTTGACTTATGAAGCACTTTACTTTTGACTACAATCCTGAATAATAACGTGAACCAGACTAATCTGTCACAGAGGTGAGGGCGCCATATCGTTTTTGATGTTTTTACAGTCAAGTATGGCGGGTCAAGACTAAATTCTAATAATTAGTTATACATAGAAAGGGATCATGGGACAATGTCGGCTGGTAGCGAAAGTGGCAGATGGACAGATTTTTATCTTTTCATTGCACTGTAACTACAAAAATATACATTATATGTAAAAAATATACTATATATAAAAATATACCAGCAGCGGCTTGTCGCGTTGTGAAGATCAGTGCTCGTTAGATCACTGCAGATAAGCAACGTCGGACATAGCTGGGCGTTGGATGGGTGACCACTTGGTCTCCTCACTCAACAAGCAACTGCGGCGCCGTCGAACGAAGGTTGGGTGATTCGCTTGCAACGGTCCCCGGAAAAAACCCATATGCACAATAGTTCAGAGCAGTACCATCAGTAGCGAGACCGGATCGGGCCGGGTGAAAGTTACTAATCCCTTACACCACTATGTGGTAGAAAAGATTGTAGAATAAATTAAAATAAATGAAAAAATAAAAATATACTATGTATAAAAAATACACAATGTATAGAAACTGTTTCTATTAAATTTTTGATATGTGAAACAAGCGTTGACAAAATTTAATAGCGTATTATATCGTTACATAAAACTAGTTAACGAGCAAATATTATACATTGCTGCAATGTGTTTGGTGATAAATTGAAGGCAATTTAATGTACGTCGTTGCGGGCTAAATTTATACCGGACGCCCGAAAAGGTGTGCATAAAATGGCAAATTGTAATAATAACCGAGTACAAGTGTAGACAGATTTATGGGATCTAATTAATTGGATTAGCACTACTTCGCGCCGGCAACCACTTAATAATATCAACTAGGTGCTAGTGCCTGCCGTAGTTCGCTGCCGTAGTTAGCCAGTGAGTTAATTAAGCGTACTATGAGGAGAAAGTGCCTTGATGCCAGGCAAGCTGGCAAGCGGGCAAGCAGGAATCAGGCTCTTCTTAGTTCACCAGCCATTTTATACCCGTCCTTCTGAATGAACGCATCTAAAAAGGGCGTCCAAGCATCACAAATCGCAGAAATGACTCGATTTGTGACGCGTTGTAAATCAACGCCGAATTATCCGGTCACTAAACGCGATCAATTAGTCAGCTTAGTCAATAATTCATCATTGAAGGGCGCGTCGTGCGATTATAAGCGGCCTGTATTACGGCTCGTTCACACTCGACTCTCTAACATGTCGCACAGTTTGTCCTACGTTCACTAGACTCATGCTGGTCTTGTGAACGTAGGACAAATGGCTAATATACGCGCTGCGAGTAGGGTATGAAAATGTTCTTAGCGTAGTAAACGCCGATTTATGTCGTGATTAATGGACAAGTCGTTCTCAAAGTACCGTTTTCCAAACGCTCTCGACGACTTTAGGACGGCAACAACATTCAAATTGCCGGTATTGAATTATCGCCGCCTCATGCACTCGATGTGTATGCCTTTCCTTTGTACCCTCCCTCCACTCACTACGCCCCGACGCCGATTTTTTCCTTCCATCATTTGATGTCATTAATTTCCTTCGCTGATATCTGATCTGGTGTCTGCGCGCAAAATGATTAATTCGAACAAGGGCATCAAGTTTCCATTATGTAATGATGCTTAATGAGTTTCGCGTGGTACCACTGTGGTCCCATAGGGTTGCCAGGCACAAACAAGTTAGTTTCATCTAATTCATCATCAATTTGATTTCTAACTAGGTTAATATAAGCGCAAATCTATTAAATGTCCTTCAAGTTCAAAGATATACTTGCGGTTGGTTACCGTATTTTGATTAATACTCAACCTAATTGAGGTTTATGAAAATACCATGAATTAAATCTTCTTACCTACCTAAGTTTAGTAGTGCCAACATTATTCTCCTCTAAGAAAATTCGTTATTGTCCAAGACACATCAAGGCACAGATACTCCCGATATGTTTAAACAAGGTGTGTTTAAACATATATTAGATCGTTTAAACACATCTAAACACTTTTATCAATAACATTTTAGGGAAACTTTCCCAAAATCTCAGAAATCGCTTGCTAACTTTTAAGCACAATGGAATACGGTTCCTTCGATGTGTTTAAACACACTCTTTTAGTTCTGATAAACACGTTCGTCAATTATATTGAAAGGAACTTTCCTAAAATCTTAGAAATTGCCTATTAACATTCGAACCGTTTAAACACACTTTTTAAGTCGTTCGGACACACGTAAACACGTTCATCAATGATATTTTAGAGAAAAATTCGCAAAATCTGAGAAATCGCATGCTAGTTTTCTCATTGTTTAAGCACAACGGTCTTCCGATGTGTTTAAACACACTTTTGAAGCCTTTCTGATAGTTCTAAACACGTCCTGCAATAATATTGTAGAGAGATTTTCCCCTTTCCTGTGAAATTTTGAGCAAATATTCTTGAATAATTTAGATATTGATTTAGAATATTTAAAAATATATTTGTTTTGAATTGAAACGTAAGGTTAGCATTTAAGTAAACTTCTTGATTGAAGCGCCTTAGTTGATAGAATCTTCAATATAATATATTATAGATGGATGATTCTTGAATGTAACTCAAAGTTAACTTCAATGACTCTTGATTTGATATATTCCCACAAAGTTAGTTCGCAACTAATTCGAAGCCGGTTTGACCTAAATCTAATCTTGGGAATACTCTGATAAAGACAAAGTTGAGATCAAATTTTGAATCAAAAATGTAAGCAACGGAATCCTATATTAAAGCCGACCTAATATAATTTTCTTATTTCGGCAACTTAAACACACCGGGATATCAATACACCCGATGTGTTCAAACATACTTTTTAAGTCGTTCGGTCACATCTAAAGACGTTCATCAATTAATTTCTATATAGATTTTCGCAAAATCTTGAATATCACAAGCTTTCAAATCGCTTGAACACATCGGATTCTGGTCCTACCGAAGTGTTCAAATACATTTTTAAAGTAGTGAGAGCTAATCTAAGCAACAGAATCCTATATTAAAGCCGAGATAATATAATTTGCATAGTTCTGAATCTTAAACACATCAGGTTATTGGTACACCCGATATGTTTATAGAGACTTTTTAAGTCGTTAGATACACTTTTCAAGAATCTCTTAAATCACATGTTATCTTTCAAACCGTTTAAACACATTGTGATATCGGTACTTCAGAAGTGTCTAAACACACTTAAATAGTTTGAACATATGAATCCGACAACTGAATCCGATCTTAAAGCCGACCTAATGAAATTTATATTACGGAAATTTAAACGCATCGGGATATCAGTACACCCGATGTGTTTAAACACACTTTTTAAGTCATTCATCAATTAATTTTGAGATAAACTTCCTCCAAATCTCAGAGTTAATCAAATCATATATTAAAGCCAACTTAACCTAATTTGCATATTTTATAAACTTTGGTAACCCTTTTGGAAAGGGGCAAGAAATAAAGGGTAAAAAGTAGGTAATTTAGTTTTAGCTGTAATTTCGTATTCATTAGCCTGGAATCATTGAGGCGGTTTGGGTTAGTGGTGCCTTGAACTTCGCCCTGGAAGGGTATTTTGCGTGCATCAGGAAGGTAGAAGGTAGACAGATGACGAACCTTGCGACAATCGACGATTATCTCTACAGACGTTTGCTACCGATCTTTGTCATTTATAAGTTGACCGGGATGATGCCGAGCCAGCTGAGCCCCAACCCCATACCAAAACGTAGGGATGTCATTTACACATTGTACTTTGTTGCCGCCTACGGTTTCCTGGGTACGTACTCAACACTAACGTTCCCAGCACCCACTAGCAGCGCCGAACCCCGCCTCCTTGTTCTGCTGTGGGCGAGCATCGTCTTCAGCTGCCAGCTGGCGATGCTCATCGTTGCGTTCCGTTATCGCCACGCACTCATCGCCAGCCTGAAGCGATTAGCCCGAATTGACAGTGGTGGCCTTGCCGGCCTCAAGCTCAGAGTGCCCCATTCATCCCTGACCAGTATGGCAGTGGTAGTGATTATCAGCGTATCTGTAGGGGTTCGAGTGGTCAGCATGCGCGACGCCTTCGCGCTTAACCTCGCTCAGACCACCGCCGTCCTGCTGATGGCCCTCGCCCAAACCCTCTGCAAATGTCAGTTCGCAATGCTAATGTCGCCGGTGATGCTGCGCCTGCGAAAGATCAATCTGACGTTGTGTGAGATGATGACCCCATTGCAGGTATTCCCGATGTGTTTAAACATACATTTTAAGACGTTCCGACACACATTCATCATATAACTGATGTCAGAGAGACTCACTCATAATCTCAGAATTCAAATGTTGGCTTTCAAACCGTTTAAACACATCGTGATATCAATACACCCAATGTGTTTACCCACACATTTTAGATCCTTTAAGCACATCTCCTGTATTAAAGCCGACCTAAAATAATTTGCATATTTCCAAAACTTAAACACATCGCTGCACCTGTGAAAGATCAATCTAACACTGTGTGAATTGATGACTCGGCTACAGCAGCAGGATGGCCGGCAACGACTGCAGCAGCTCACGCGGGCCCATTTCCAACTTAGCCACGTGTGTCGCGCAATTCACGATGCGGTCTCGTTCACGCTCCTGCTGGCGATGATCCAGACGGCGGTGGACATCTTCTTTCACACCATGTCCCTCTACCTGCTGCTCACGCAACCCTGCCCTAAATGCAGACTTATACATTATTGCACCCCGATCCTCTGGCTGGTGAATGAAGTCGTTGAAACCTTCTATTTGCTGCGTGTCTGCGCCTTAACCACCGAAGAGGTACGAAGGGAAGAGAGAGAGGGGGTCTCCTCTTTCTCGCTGTGCGAAATCATCTAAATGCGAAATGCATTAGCTGACGGAAAGTGTGCTTTCAGGCGAACCAAATTGGATCGCTTCTGCATAAATTGCGCCGCTTTGTCGCCGATGCCTACGCGAAGGATATTTATTCCTATTCGATTGAATGTCTTCATCTGCATGTCAAATTTGATATTGGTGGATTTGTCGTGTTGGACTATAATCTTCTATATATGGTATGAATTTCACATTTTCATCCTTACATTTGGAGAAAATCAATCTCCATATGAATGAATCAGAAAATCATAACCCGAAAAAATAGCAAATTGAAATATCTAATCACAACTTCACAAATCCTTTTATTTTATTTAATTCGTAAATGTACCAAAAAGAACTTTCCCAAAATTTCAGAAATCTCACGATAACTTTCGAACCGTTTACGAGATATAGATAATTTCCATGTCCATAAACACATTTTTTAATATGCCTGAACACAGTTCACACTTCACATTTGTTCAATTATATTTTAGAGTGACTTATCCAAAATCTCAGAAATCTCATGTTAACATTCAAACCATTACATCTGGATATCGGTACTCCCGATGTGTTTAAATGCACGTATTTAGATATGTTCAAAGGACAATCTAAACACCTTTTTGAATTATAATTTAAAAAGACTTTCTCAAAATCTCAGATATTGGAACTCTCGATGGCTTTAAACTCACTTTTTAAATCGTTCGAACATATTTCAACAAGTTCTTCAATTTTAGGGAAACTTTCCCAAAACCTTAGAAATCATATGTAACTTTCGAACCGATCAGTGTCAGTACTCCCAGTATGTTTAAAACAGGTTCTTAAACTATATTTAAGAGTGACTAACACAAAATCTCAGAAATCGCAAGTTAACTTTCGAACCCTTTAAACACATCGGCATATCGTTACTCGTGTAGACCACTTTTTAGTCGTGTGTGCGCATGTAGACATGTTATTTAATTATAATTTGGAAAATTTTCCTAAAATCTGATATTAGTACTCTCGATGTGTTTAAACATTCTGTTCAGGTCATTCGAACATATCTAAACGCCATCTGCAATTTAATATAATTTAGAGAAGCTTCCCCAAAATCGGTACGGGTTTAACACACTTTTTAAGACATTCCAACACATCGAAACACGTTCATCAATTATATTTTAGAGATACTTTCCAAAAATCTCAGAAATCACATGTTAACCTGCGAACTGATTGAAGAAATTAGGAGGCCGGTACTCCAAATGTGTTTAAACCCAATCTTTTAAGTACTAAATATCTTTTAGAAAGACTAACTCAAAGTCTCAGAGATCGCTTGTTAACTTTTTGGCCGTTACATCCGTACACTAATGTGTATCTACACATTTTAAAACATTTGAATACAGTGCTATAAACAAGTGCTGTAATTACATTTTATAGTGACTTTCCTAAAATCTGAGAGATCGCATATAAACTTTTGAACTGATTCAATACATCGGGATATCCATCTTCCCGATGTGTTTAGACACATTTTAAAGTATTTGAACACATATTTTATAGAGACTTTCCCAAAGTGTCAGAGATCGCATATAAACTTTCGAACCGATTAAACACATCGGGATATCCGTATTCCCGATGTGTTTAAACACCCTTTTTAAGTAGTTTGAACACTTTTAAACACGTATGTTAGAGTGGCTTTCTCAAAATCTCATAAATCGTATGATAACTTTCGAACTGCTTCAATACCAAAAGATATCGATAGATGTGTTTAAACATACCTTGTAAGTTGTTTGAATGTCTATGTTCTCCTCCAAATCACATTTTTATTACTTGAAATTGATAACGCATATACTTTTACAGTTTGTACAAGTACTGTCGACGTACTCCATCATCTGTATCCAGTTTTACGAGACACATCCGCATCTCAGCAGTGCAGTAAATGCAACGCACAGCGTCGGTGGCGACAATGCATCGCACAACTGTTGAACCAGTTCGGCAGCGGCTGCAATCGATACGCAACGCACACTTTTACGCCGTTTTTCAAGCGCAGTTTTACAGCGGCGACTGTTCTCAACCGAGTTTTCATTAGTTCCGCGATCCAGGCAAACGTGCGTTTCATACTTTATTGCCGCTCGCTACCGACCCGCCGCCTCTGCCGCCTCCACCGCCAACCGCCGAATACACATGAAGCAACTAGTGACAGCCTGTGCGCGCCGTGCACGCGTGCACAATTTGATTTCGAATTTATGTCGCAATTTGCAATCGTATACGCGCGTACACCTGTGTGCCGATTGAGCAAATGGTTGGTGGAGGCGGCGGTAGGCGGGGAAGGCGGTGCGAGGCGGCCGACTAGCATTATTGCCATCATTCGCAATAAAACGATGGGGAATAGGACAAGCGTGAAGCGCTGCGCCGCCCGCGGGCGAACTAAAACAAACTTGCCGCCTCCACGATGCCGCGCCGCCCGCTACAAGTTTCGATCGTATCTGTGCCGCTCGCCGCCTCCGCCTTCCGATATCTTCCGCACAATCAGGGTCGAATTTTACGCGATATTAATTGCTGCTCCCGCGTTCGCGTTGGCGGAGCGGCGGCGGTTGTTTATCGCGGAGGAAACTTGGCGGCGATGTTTGCGCGCCGCACGGTGAGTGCTTTACTTGCGAACTTTGGCGGCGGTGTGCGATGCGGTGGGCGCATTACGGGGGCGGCGATGGCAACGGCGGTGTTGGTTTTAGATCACCTACTCACGATCCCGCCATATTGTGCACATTATTAAGCATCATCGAAAACCTCATAATTCGGCACTGTTTTGCCCTATTGATTTCCACGCTGCATAACTTTATGCTATTGCGGGCAATAACTTTGTTCGTTTCAGCGTTTCGTTGTTGGTTGTTGCTTGCACATTCAGTACGCTGAATTGTTAGGTTTTATAGGCGATGTTTTTATCTGTTCACAATTTCCTAAACCTCATTTTCCGCGAATGTTACCCACGCCCACACCATAACTTTCATATTATTCCAGCAATATATCTGTTATATGGTTCCGAAAGTTTCATAATTAATTTACACCATTGCTAGTGTTTTGCTTGCCAGATATAATTCATGCGAATACAACACTATATCAAATAATATTTGAAACCAGTTTTAGTTTCGATCTAAACATATTTCATGACATGTAGCATAAATACATTGCTATTATACAAAAGGACTAATAACCTTTTTTCCGTTAAGTATTCACCAACTGAAATTAGAAGCACTTAACAGCAAATTAAAAGACGGTATGGCGGTATGCCTGCTAATACACCTCTGGTGCTTCCGTGAAGACCGTGTGGAGACGCTCTGCTGGTACTTGAAGCCACGACCTGACGTACCTGCATGATTTTTCCAATCGCGCGAGCAGGGTTCCACGGCTTTGGTTTCGACCAATCAGAGCTATGTCATCGGCATAGCCTATTATCTCAATACCTGGTGGGAACTGAGATTCCAGGAGGGGACTATAAGTCACATTCCATAGCCACGGCCCATGAATGGAACCTTGCGGGACTCCTCGTGTGAAATTCAGTGGCACCGGGAAGTTGACAAGTCTTAATGCTCGGTCTTTCAGGTATCTTCGTAATACTTACACCAAGATATGTGTACTGTTCGCATGTGTTGATATTGATATCATTCTCTATTTCTAGTCGTGGTGTATTTCCTTTGTCCACATATAGATATTTAGTCGTCCGGTAATTAACTGTTAAGCCCCAATTTTTATATTCTTTAAACAGTTTCCTTCCCACGACTTCTATGTCCTTTTTTTTCTTGCGCAAGTATTACCTGGTCGTCCGCGTAGTGTGTGTTTTCGGCTGTTAATTCTGTTCCCATTCCGCGACATTCTCTTCTCCATTTTTCCAGGGCTTTCTTTATCTATATATTAAATAATGTCGGTGAGAGACAACAGCCTTGGCGAATTAATTGAGGTAAAGCATTCCAAGATGACATTAGTATTGGTATGTGAAATTTACGATTGTAATTTAGTAATCAATTCATAAAATGTATTGAGCGAAACGAAAATGATTATAACCTTTTTCCTTCAAGTTTTTCCTAGTTTTCACAGAATATTGGAAATTTCATGGCCAATCCAAATTGGTATAGATATCAAATTTACCTCAAGCATTTATAGTTATTAATATTTAAACGTGAATTCTTGCAGTAAGTATGAATCTATGCACACATCAATATTCTAGTATCACTTAAGATTAGGAAAAAGCCAAAAGTCCAATAAACAATCCAAAGAGGAAAAAAGCGTAATTAGCCGAGTATACAGAACTGAGGGACCGGCTTGGCATGCGAGTGGATGAGCGGCTGTTTAATAAAAGTCGAGAGAGACACGCCGCACACGTAGGCGCGCTGTTGCTAAGAGAACATGTCAGTGACAAGTTGCCGGCGACGGCGGAGGTGGCGGAGGTGGCGGAAACGACGGGGGCAGTGGAAACGCGAGCGAGCGGGCACAGTTGACAGCGTAATGGATTAGCGTAGTCCCCCATATTCCTTATTTCGCTCCCGTTGAACGCGCCCACCGCGTCGATGCCGCCACACCGCCGCCGTCAGAGGGTAGCGGCGTTAGACTCTGTCCGGGTCTATATTCGAAGTAAACACAGTCTGCGTATTAGGTATTAGTGGCGTGCCAAGCACTAACTCAACCTGGATATACTGGCAGTCGGCGCAAAAAAGGCGCTCGAGAGAAGACAGAAGACAACGTGCACGTTGGGGTGGTTGGACTACACGACACTTGCCAACATAACGGGAGGTTGCGATCGTGCGTCTGCGTTATTTATTGCTCTGACATCGACAGCTCCGGCGGACATACACACCGGCCCCTGTTCCCGCCAGCACCCAAAAAAACGCTTTGAGTGCGTGTGACCATCGCGTGGTCACATTATCAGCGCGTTTTAATTGAAATTTAGGCAACATTCGGTGTTAATATGGGTTTTCCACCGATAGTTTGATTGATTGATCAGCGAGCGAGTACTTATCCTTCGAGTATTTACCATTTTCGGTTAGGGTTGTTCAGTATGTTTGAATGTTCTAGTGGTCGCATGTGCAGCGTCGACTTCGAGGGTAAATAAATATGAATGTTAGGTGAAATGCAAGATGACAATATCCTGAAAAATGTGTATTTTCTACTTTTATTACTGGTGATTGAGCCATCTTGGTCCCACCAGTTCAGTGATCAACGATGTGTATGAAAATTTGATAATTCGATAACACTGAATCGATTAAGATCTAGCTCAAGTTCCCACGATTATTTTCTTAGGAGTTTTGGCCTGTTAAAAACCCATCAAGATTTTGTAATTGCAGTTGTGGGATTTTATTGTACTTCCATATATGTAACAAAAGATATTGAAATGAAGGAAATAGAAATGATGGAGATCCTGTGAGGCAGCAGGCGGAGGTGAACGGCTGGCGTTGGGCGTCGGGGCAGGTAGTGGATAACGTCGGAAACGCAGATGACGAAGGCTGGTGGCGAACTCGATGGCGAAATCGCTGATGGCGGCTGTTGTCGTCGTATTCGGTGGAGGCGGCCGGTGAGGGACACGGTGAGGACTCTCGGTGACGGCGTAGTCTCTGGTAGCGGCAGCTGGTGTCGGGCTCGCTAATGGTGGCCTTCTGTGTCGAACTGACTAGGACTGAGTGAAGATGGTGACGAGATGACGACTATATATATGCAGGTGAAAATGCTGACGCGACCATTTCTTTAGTGCGACACAGCGGAACACGTGCGTCGCGATCTCGCTGTGTCGTGTCGATTTTGACGTGTCAGCCTTCTCGATGTTTAGTCTCGAACTTCGGCTGATTAAGATTTATTGATGCGGATGGTGATTGCGGTTTGTTGATGTTAATTCTTGTTTGTGCGGCAATGGATTGACCGCCACACAGTGATCGTACTACAAAACTGTTTATAACTTCTTTTTTCCTGAGTAATTTAATATTTGATTTCTTCGCAGCTCGATTCCTCATTTCAAGAAGAATTTAAAGAAGAATTTAAAGGCGAATTCATTGGTATTATGCAATTAAAGCCATCTCATAATAAACCATTCAAAATGTTTAATTGAAATTTCAATTATCCTATAAAAATACACCGGCGTGCTACAGAATTGCTAATAACTTTTTTTCCTGATGAGTTAGAGACGTGATGTCTTCACTGGACGATTGATAATTTCAGAGTGAATCTAAATGTATATAGATATTTATGTTAAGATAATTATGTTACACTATTTTAAATTTAATTTTAAAATTTTAAAATAATTATTTCTATAAAATGATTATACTTGCCCACCTGGGCAACATAGTTGGCAAGGTTTCGGTCTACCACGCAGTCGGATGTGTTCAAGTCCCCGGAGTGGGAGAGTTATAATTGTGAATAATGGGTTCACAATTATAACTCTCAAAAAATTCACATTAATTCACACTTATACAAACTTCACAATAAAAACCACTCTTCAAATCAACAATCGCAAATATGCGCAACCCGCAACATTCAACACACATGAGAAAGGTTAAAATCACTGACATATCAACTAAACACTCACACACAACAAGAATCCATAAATAAAACAATTCAACAGAAGGATCAGCAACAACAACATCACATGACAATCACAATAATAACATGTAATATAAAAACAATAAATCAAGGCTGAAGGACCAGTATGGTCGATAGCCAGATCTACGGACCAAATACAATATTATTTTTGATTATACTTCAATTTCTGCGGAATATATAAGAAGTTAATTTCAGAACGAATCTAATTTAGACATGAACTCGTATAATATTTTTGTATGCCAGAATTATGTTAAATTCTGATAATTAAAACATATCAAAATGTGAGAGGCATTTTGTCTTGAGTAGATTCTATTACATGTTAACTTTTCGGAACAAATTAAGCCCTTGGCGCGAGTTGGACTTGCTGGACTTTTTCAAAGTAGAATGCAGCCATACAAAAACAAACTACAATCATTGTTTCAAAGCCCGACTGCGAATAATGAAGCACCCGTCGCAATTAAATACGTATCGCAGGCGTTCGTGCAGCGGAGCAGAAATATCATTGGAATTGAGTTCATGGAAGCGACGAGTGTCGTGCCTCTTGTAACAGTAACAGTAGCAACACTAACAGCGACAGCAGCAGCAGTGGCGGTGGCGGTAGCGGCAGTGGCGGGCGGTGATGCTGGTAGCAATTTGCCGAAAAACCACTTAGGCGTGTGAAAATTGAAGGTCTAACTGGCAAACCGGTAGCAGTGGAGCGCTGCGCATCGCGCCGGCCCTTAACTTCGGCGGCGTGCAGAATTCAATCTGTGGCGTGTGCGCACACTTCCACCGCCATCACCACTCACCTACTCGGCTGCGGCGTGAGGAAAAAAGACGGACCGAACTGCTTAGTCAGCATTAAACAAGCTTTACCGACGTGAACTTGATTTTAAATCTTCAACGAGGCCTCCCGGTGGAGGCGGCTCACGTCGGGGCACATGAGCCACCGGTGAGTTGGAAAGGAAAAAATTAAACCTCTCCGGGGGTGGCGGACTCGCATAAGTACACATACTTGCTTAGAGCGAGTTTAGCGCACGCAGAATTAGCGCTTGTGTATTTTTATTCCGTCTTACTTCCGGTTAATTCGATTGGCTTTAATCAAAGTTAATCAGAGTTTATCAAAGTAATTTGATCTTTTTATGAGTTCATTTGTGTGGAAAAAAAACGATTTCGAAATCATTCTACATAATATATACTATGTTTTATTCTCGGTGTTGTGACATTTTTATTGTTTCTTTAAGAAAATAACTCGTTAATCATTTTGCAGAATAGTTTATTTAAAAAAAGAATAATTAAAACACATGTCGTTCAGTGTTAATCAGAAATTCATGAAATACAATGCTTTATGGAAGGTTTTTTGATTGGAAAACATGAATGTACGTTGAAAATTAAAACCAAACACATATTGTTTACCCAAAAACAATAACAAGGCGTAAAAGCAATAGATATTCTGAAATAATACAATAATTTTATTGAAAAATGTATTAAATGCATTACACATACGTTAAAACTTCCTTAAATGTATTTCTTCTTGACTATGTGTGCAGACTGTGATATTTTGCTTCTTTCTCAAACATTTGTTTGTTTAATCTATCTGCGGGCATTCTAATCAGGTTGGTGTATTATTTCTCCCAGATATTAAAACATTTCGGTTATTTTAAATGTATTAACGTCAGTTTCTTAAATGTATTTATTGTATGAAAATCTGTTTTTTAGAATCATTATTCTTATAATTAACTTCAGTTGACCAGAATGTAGATATTTTAATAGAAATCATACTTAAACCTAAAGATGTATTAAATGCATTTAAGATGATTTAAAACTTCCTTAAATGTATTTATTGTATGATATTCTGTTTTTAGAATCGTTGCTACTATAATTAACTTCTGATGATCAAAATATGGCTAAATTTAGTAGACATTTTAGTAGAAACCATTCTCAAAATTGTATTGTATTTTAATAGTCTAATCAACGATCAACAATAAATGGTGTTGTTTCGCTTATCAGCAAATTTTAAAGTAAAGTCTAACTGTAAATCGAAAAGCTAATCTAAATCGGTGCATACCTCTGTTGGACACATGCGAAATTAAACATGATAGCGTGGCAATATATTTATAGTTACAGTTGATAAAGCAGCACTGTTATCATCTTGTGCAACTTTTTAAAGAAAACTTTCGTTTCGAATTTAATACGCCGTAGGTATATGTGACGCCATCTATTGGTGATATTGTCAAGTTGCGCCACGTCACATCGACTTGCGTGTGCCAATCGGCGCGCAGCGATACGGTGCGTCCGACAGCGCCGACAGCCGAAACTGGCAACGCACAGCCAGCGTGTGTGTTTTGCGCGTGTGGCAGCCTTCGAAAAACCGTCGGCGATCGCGCGTTCCTGTTGTTGGTCAGCCGCCGAGTGCGTGAGCGTCGTCGTCGTCCTTTTCGGGCACTCTTCAGCGAGTGCGCCTCTTCTTCTGCCGCAGCCAGCCGGCCACCAGGTGTGGTGAGTGTGTGTACCAGCCAGCCTTCCGTCGAAAACGCCAGTCGAAGTCCGCAAGAGTCGAGCGCGTCCCCCCAACGCCTACCTGCCCAAACATGAATATCTTCCGGCTCGTCGGCGACCTCTCACATCTTCTCGCCATCATCATCCTACTGGATAAGATATGGAAGACTCGATCGTGTGCCGGTAAGTTTAGCAGATTTTCAGTTTTTCGGGAGAATTATCGGTCGCCTTGTGTAGTAAGGCGTCGAATGTTGAATCGTGTTAAATTTGTAAACGTGTAACGTTGTTTGGTCGCAGGTATCTCCGGGAAGTCACAGATCCTCTTCGCACTCGTTTATACGACGCGCTATCTTGACTTGTTCACCACATACGTGTCGTATTACAATACGATCATGAAGCTCATCTTCGTCGCCGCTTCATTGGGTACGTGCTATCTGATTTACATCAAGTTCAAGGCGACCTACGACCATAATCACGACACACTGCGCTGTGAGTTCCTCATCGCACCGGCCGTCGTGCTCGCTCTACTCATCCATCATGAATTTTCTTTCTTGGAGGTAATTAATCACATTTACAATCAAAATTTACGAAAATTGCAAGTTAAACAAACTATAAAACTATCAATAACCAAATATATCCCTTCGTAGATTCTCTGGACGTTCAGTATTTACTTGGAGTCGGTGGCGATCCTGCCACAACTCTTCATGGTGAGTAAGACCGGCGAGGCAGAGACAATCACCTCGCATTATCTCTTCGCCCTCGGCTCGTACCGTGCTCTGTACATCTTGAACTGGATCTATCGCTACGCCACCGAGGACAACTACGATCTCATCGCGATCGTCGCCGGCGTTGTCCAAACTGTGCTGTACTGCGACTTCTTCTATTTGTATATTACCAAAGGTAAATCCATCAATTTGCGTAAAACGACAGCAGAATATATTGTCTAATCTAGTCTGATTGCTTAACCTTGTAAAATCATGCATGTAATCAAAAAAATCCACATTTTTTTGTTCCTTCAAACAAGAGAAAGCCATGCATTTAAATGTCAAGAACTAAATTTCGGCGAAAAAAAGTCGAAAAATTTACTATTTCGAAAGGTAATTGTCTAGCATAAAAGTTTATTAGTCTAACTAACACACATTTTACAAAGTTATTTTTATTTGTAAACCTTTTTTTTTTGTTAAATTTGCGTAGTAAAATTCTGCTTTTGAAATAATGTTTTTAATGCTAAGAAGTATCGCTACTTTTGATATATGAGTACCGGTACTTTTAATGCCAAAATGTAACAAAATTATCCATACTTTCAATGTATAAATCTCGATATTTTCGATATATCACTATTGAAACTTTCATTATATAAATATCGGTACTTTCGAAGACAACAAAATAATTAAACTACTGTTGAAATTGACGTTTTCGATATATAAGTATCTGTACTTCTGATGTAAAATATAACGAAATTGTCGATATTGGTACCAAAAAGTGCCGATACTTTTAAGATATATGTATCGATACTTACGACATGTCAGTATTGAAACTTTCTGTATATAAGTATCGGTACTTTCGACGCCAAGTAATAACGAAATTATCGATGCATAAGTATCAATGCTAATAGAATATCGATATTTTCGATATTGCTACCAAAAAGCATCGATATCAGTACTTGTGATACCAAAAATGTCGAAATTGTCGATGTTTAAGAGTATAGATAAGTCTAGATACCAAAAAATATCTATATTTTGATACTCAAAGTGTCGTCACTTACGAGATACGAGTATCGATAATTTCGATATCAAAAATTAAAAATTTGTCGATATTAAGTATTGGCGTCAAAATATCGATATTTCTGATTATTAGGTATTGATATTAAGAAGTATCGGTACTTTCGAATATAAATATCTACCCTTTCCATATCAAAAAGTATCGATACTTTCAACATATACAACTGTTATTAAATGTAATTTCTAACTAAACTAAAACATTTGTTTCAGTGTTGCATGGCAAGAAATTGCAGTTACCTGCTTAATAAGTTAGATCGAACACTAGAAGCGAGCACCGTCTTGCTTGCCATCATGAAAAGAAAATCAAAGAAAAAAAGAATTACATACACATTACCCACACAACAAAGTTAACATACAGCAACCGGCAAAATATCGAAACGGACGAGGGTGAACGCATTGTATTTTCCTGTGTATTTGAGGGAGAGAGAGAGAGAACATTTTTATGATCGAGGTTCGTTTATATTAATTAACAATTCATTAATATATTTAGATAAAATTAAAAAAAAAAACAAATTACAACGGTTTTGTTGCCTTTTATATATCACATAGCGTTAGTTATCGTGCGGAGTGCAGTCTGTGTGACTGCGAATTGGATCGGGTCAACTGCGTATTAGTAAAATTTTCAATCTTGTAGAGCTAGGAAACCATATGTGGATGGACACGCATCTTCGTCAATTCGATTAAATCAAATAAGACTGTCGTTTGGTTTCTTTTTCTGTTTGTTTTGACGTAGCTAACGTATAAGCGTGTGTGTACAATGCGATATCGACGAAACATGATGGCGAAACAATTTGTTTACTGCCGCGTTGAATGTCGCGACGCGTTCGCTTTAATTGCAAAGCGTACGAGTCTGGTTGGTTACTACACTCATTCCCGAAACACTCACGCATTCCACAAGTCGCAACATCTAGACAGATTGACTAGATTGGCGAGTCACGGCGTACTTATGGAAATATTTCCCTACAAATTGTTTTAAGGGTCTTTAGAACGAATATTAAACAAACATTAAACATTCACAATGTATTTAAACAAGTAAAATGTGGATAAATATATTAGTCATTCAAATATCATCCAAAAATTATCGAACAAGAAAAAGATAATCAACTTCTACTGTGAGCTACAACATTTTTTTGATTATTTTTAATAGAATTTTATCCTTGTATTTGCACTTATTTTAAATATATTGTGAAAATTAACGTTCTATGATGTGCAACAACTTTATAACAAACATACAATTGTATTTATGCAAACATTTGCCCAAGTTTTGCGAACCATTATACATATACAAACACGAAAAGTCTGTATTTCATGTCCATTAAGTCGTAAATATTGTCATTTTGCTGTCTCTTTGATAACTGTTTATGTTTGCGTTGAGTGTGACTGGAAAAAAGTTGCAGCATCATTGGAGGACGGTCGTATAGGCATACTTTACGTACGTGATTGCAGTGTAATTCTTAAAAACAATTACGCCGTAATAAACTCCTGGAATTCAATTTTATTCAACTTCCTTTTAACTGTGAGGTGTATGAGCATTTTTTCAACTTTTTGGTAATTGTAGTAGTCAAACTCAAATGTGCAGCCCCGATGTAAAAATCCATTAATTGATGTACATTGCGATTACACGAATGAATGAATGCGTGTGAGAAACTTTTTGTAGGTGAAATAGTGAAAAACCTGTCATAATCTATGATACAATGTGGGAAAAAAGAAAGCAATCTGTTTGGTAATTTAATAAAACAGCTCTTAGAAGAATCCTTTCCTTATCCTTTCATTTTTTGTTTTAACAGTTAACATTGAAAATGTTTTGGTTAATTTAATCGTAACTGCCGGAATGAACTGATAAAAATTGGAAGACACGGATGCCAAAGAATAGATTAATACTTTGATAAGTTGCTAATAGACACTAATTGTAAGTGTTTTTCTATACTTTCAAAAAGAAAAAGAGTCAATATTTTCTAAACTATTGACTCCTCTACTCTTTAAGGAAAACACAAAGGCGATACTCTGTCAAACATGTGTTGCTCGGTTTACACAAAAAAGCAAAACTATTTACTGTTAGTAAAACAATGTAAACGGCCATAACAAACGTTTGTACGCGTGCCAAATCTAACATCACTTAACTAGAAACTTTTTATTTACCAAATAGTTATTAGCAAACGCTACAAACCCAACAAAACGTATTAATTTAATACTTTTTACGTGAATTACCAAGTTTTAATGTATTTTCATGACTCAAAGGCGTATAATACCGAATATGCAATGAAAAATCGTGAAAATTGAGGGTAAGGAACAGTAGTAAGAGAGGCATTAGTGATAAATGGTAAGTAAATAAAAAACGTTTCTCGGCAGAAATATTAAAAAATATTTCAATATCATACAGGTTCCTACACATCTCATAGTTAAAGAAGTGTGTAAGCCTTTTCATTTACTTTTTGGTAATTGTAATAGTCAAGCTCAAACTTGCTGCGCCGATGTGAAAATCCATTTGTTGATGTCAAATTACGATTACACGAATGATTAAATGCGTGGGAGAAACATTTTGTAGGAGAAATAGTGAAAAACCTGTCATAATCTATGCAAGAATGAAAATATGAAAGCAACTTGTTTGGTAATTTAATAAAACAGCTCCTAGAAGATTTCTTTCCTCAATCTTTCATTTTTTGTTTCTTTTAACAGATAACATAGGAAATTAATCTTTGATTGCATTCAACAAACAGTACGTCACGTTGAAATGTTGTTATTAGATGGCATTAAATATTTTTCGATACTTTTCATATTAAAAAATTACGTACTTTCTAAACTGTTGACACCTCTATTCGTTAAAGAAAAAACAAAGGGATACTTTGTCAAACATGTCTATTTCTTGTTTTCCACAAAAAATAAGGTAACATATTTATGGTTAGTAAAAACTGTAAACGGCCATTACAAGCGTTTGCCTGCGTGCCAACAACACTTAACTAAAAACCTTCAATTTACAAAATTATTAGCAAACGCTACAAACTCAACAAAACGTACTAACTTAATACTTTTTACATGAATTATCACGTTTTAATGTATTTTCTGGCCGGTTATTGCTAAAAACCAGACATTTTCATGACTCTAAAGGCGTATAATATAAAATATTGAATAAAAAATCGTGGAAATGGATGGCTGCTCAGCTGTGTCTGTTTATCGCAGTATTTTTTGAAAGGCACATCTGTGACAACCGTTAATATTAAATGGTAAGTAAATAAATATGAACGTGCATCTGTTGAAATATAAAAAAAGAATGTATATGTGCATACAATTCATTCGGACATGACCTAAATGCTTATGGATGAAACGATAAAGTACTTGAGAATATACAAAATAAATTGATCGACCAGTTTGTGATAAATACAAGTTTAGCTACTAGTAAGATAATTTAATATTTCTCGTTGTTTATTCCAATAAAACGTTAAAT
Organism: Mimaenictus wilsoni; assembly: GCA_027575185.1. NCBI lineage: Eukaryota > Metazoa > Arthropoda > Insecta > Coleoptera > Staphylinidae > Mimaenictus > Mimaenictus wilsoni. The sequence goes on along the minus strand of JAODAC010013856.1, from coordinate 1,824 downwards.
AATGTTCTTAAATGTTATTAACACAATCTAATGATAAAACAAGTGAAAGTCGTTTTTTGAAGGCACAATATTAAGTAATTAGGTATACATTGTCGGATCTAAAAGCACCCCCCATTAATTAATATAGAATATAAATAATTATTTAAAAGTTTACATTTCTGTATTTGTTCGTTTTTAATGAAATATTTTTAAAGTAATTATTAACGAAGAGGATACTCTTTTGCCTTTGAGGAAATCGTCTAATGTAATATTGGCACAATAATATAATCTTACAAATTACAAATGCTTATAATTATAGGTAATATCTCGAGATTACTAATTGTAAGTTCAGTGAGACTGGTTGAATTCGATGAATTTTGCTTCGGTGAATTTTTTTGTACGTGAGACTAGTGAGAGTTTATTATGCACAGATCTTCGAGTAGATCCAGCCGCAGTGTAAAAAACCTGATTGTTCATCGCTAGCAGCGCTCCCAGCCGAGGCTCGACGAGCTTCGGCTGCTGGTCGGCGAACGCGTCTGTTCGTAGACGGCGAGGCCCTGCCGTACCAGCTCCTCGCCGATGTTGAAGTCACGGTCGTCGACGACGTCGAACAGCTCGACGCCGGGCGTCAGCGTACGGCCACGTTGGGCACGCGTGCGTTGGCGACGCGTGTAGTTGACGAGCTTCGCGGAGAGTTTGCGCCATTGGGCGACATGGGCCCAGTCCTCGAAGCGGTCGATTGCTTCCGATGACCATGTTTCGCCAACGGGTCCTAAGATAATGAAAATTTAAGTTAAACATTTTTGAAACTTTTGATACCGATAAATTTCGATATTTTCGATACCAAAAAGTATCGATATTTTTTCGATACTTTTGTTATGAAAAGGAAAAAAAGTATAAACACAGAAAGAAGATTTCTCACCGATACGTGAAAGAAAACATTCGATCGCTTGAAAATGCAACTCGATATACTCCATCCGCAACTCGTACAATTCCGAAGTAGGAACCTTGTCCGTATCACCATAGTCAACATAGTAAAGATCAGCGTAGCGGCCAGTCGTGCTAACATTTAGTACCTCGGCACGATACCAGCGCTTGTCATATTGGAATGTGGCAGCGACAAGATCGCCCTGCTCGACGCTGCCGACGGCGAGCCACCGGCGTTTATCGGCGTCGTTGTAGAACTCCGTCATCTCCTCAACGAGCTGGTCAAGCTGCTGTGCTTTCGGCCCGACGACCTGCAACCAGAAACGGGACGGGTCGACCATTGCCGAGATGTACACTTCGAAAGGCCCGGTTCCCACGTCTGTAACGAAATAATTCAGAGAAGATTTAACAAAACGAGAAATCTCTATCAGTCAGATATTTCCTTTCGAACTACAGTTCTACGGTCACCTTTGGGCATATTCACAGCTGAAATTCGCATACAAATTCTTTGATGAACGTGAAATCATTCTCTTGGGTGTTACTCCTGAAATTAATCAAATGCTATTAGAAAGTCGAAAAAAAAGCATATAATATTAGAACTGTCTGATCTGTAAGAAGGGTTTATAAAAATATATATTTGCTATTTTTCTCAGAATTGATGATAGTTTCGATATTTTCGATACTTTTGAACCAATAAATTTGAGCATTTTCCAATTTCTATGCCAGTAGGTACCAATAAATTTCGATATTTTGATAATGATCCCATGTAGAATCGATATTTTCACATTACGAAAGCGATAAGAATCGATCTGTTTGATATAAGCAAGTATTAATTAATATTTTCGATACCGATAAATGTCAATATTTTCATTCGATACTAAAAAAACGTTGAATTTTTTATACCGTTAAATTATATAT
>JAODAC010013845.1:0-23212 GCA_027575185.1 Mimaenictus wilsoni | reverse complement strand
AAACTAGATATATTCATGATTAAACCGAATATTAAACCGATAAAACCGAAGGCGTATTTTCTAAAAACAAAAATAGAGTTCATTTTTTTTTTGTTTTGGACATTAACGAAAATACGTATGGAGAAATATTTTCCTCGCTTTTCATGGAAAAATCCGAGCCACCTGTAGAACTAACCGAAAAAACAATGTTTCACTGCTGTAAGTTTCCCACAAACGTGCGCACAATTTTCCAACGCACAAAGCGTCGTCGGCAGCGTCGGTGCGGTGGCGACGGCCAGATGAAACATAATCAAGCCGACCTTATGCTAGCAACAAAAGCAGCGTTTACTTCATTTGCTTTTACTGCCCGACTGCCGTGAAAAACGAGCGCGTCGACGTTATGGGCGCACTGAAAATGGAAATAAAACATTGGGGACAATAGTTGCTCGGGCAGCGCGAACGACGTCTATAAGTCGCGTTGGACAATTTGGCCTGGAGCGGCGACCCAGAGCGTGGCGTCGATCGGGACAATCGTCCAATAAAAATGCGCGAGAAAGACGGAAAAGGGAAGAGGAAAACGCGGCAAGGACTTTCTTTCGCCGAAGCGACCGACTTACCATGTTAAGGCTCGCCTATGAAAAACCCTATGCGAAGCACACAAAAAAATGCGCGCGAGTAAAAGAAGAAGAATGCGCTCCATGTTCCCGTTCTATTCCAAAGTGGACATCAAGGATTGGTATGCGGACAATGGAATCGGAAGCCCACGGACGGAGAGGAAGGTTCGCGAAACAAAAAAAGGCGACGCTTTATATGAAACGGAATAGAATAAGAACGCCGAGGGAATTCAATGCATGGCCGGGCAACGGGGAAAATTGCAGATTCGAGCAAATAGAAATGAAAATAAAAATATACACCATCTCTCTGGGTCCTTTCCTTCCTAAGGGCGGAAGGCAGGCGGGACGCAAGGCAAACCTTCAAATTCTGCCGCCTGCATTATTGACCAAAACCCTAGTCAACGGTCAAGTCAACCCCGGCGCGTTTCGGGATACGAAGGTGGCACATCCGGAGTCTAGATGGACACAAATGTCCGGCTGCAATTTGCGCGTTTGTACGGGAACATTCTAAGAATGTGGTCGTTTTCCCACTAAAAACTACTTCCACTCAAAAAATAAAAAGAAAAAATAAAAATAAAAGAAATCCCTGCATTGAAAGCAAACTTCTATTTGGCGTAATAATAGAAGTGTGATGAAACTAATAGGAGAATGAACGGCTATAAATTGACTAGTGAATTTTAATTATGTTCGAGGTTCACCTGGACATTGACATGTTATTCAAACACCTTAAATTTTATTTCATCTCAAGATTCGATCAGAATAGATAAATGTCTACACTTATGTTTAAAGGAGTAGAACTACTTATATTAGTGTAGCTTAGATTTCCTTCATTGTAGTTCATCTATTATTTTTCCATGTATCAGATTAATGTATTGCATTTTCGACGATCGGAATCTATATGGACACAAATAACTGGCTACAATTTGCGCGATTGTACAGTAACACAGTTTTCCTTCCAAGAACGACTTCGAATAAAGGAAGATTGAAAGATATTACGTCCCTGCATTTAAAACGCACTTCCATTTTGTATAATAACAGAAGTGAGATGAAACTAGAAGAAAAATGTCCCGCGTTTAGAACAACTGAAAAAAAAAGTATTCCTCACAAGATTCGATCGGTACAGATCAGATTTTGGCCAATGGTTAAGGAATTAGAACTACTTAAAGTAACATACGTTGCATACATTATAGTTCATTTTGAAATTTCTTAACCGTGTAACCTGAGACAAAAATTGGATTAAGGCACAAAATATGAAACTTTAAAAGTCCTAATGCTAACCAAGATAAGAATACGATATTGGAATAGAATTTTTGAAGAAAAAAAAAGGTGGACAAGAAATACTGGGTTCAAGCACGGAATGTCAGTTTGCGAAGTCTCGTACACAAAAGCAAAATAAATATAAGTGTAGGGAGGAAGTGAAAAAGTTATGTTAACTTTATTAACACGTATAATTAAAATGATAATATAATAGATATATCCTATCTTTCTATGCTTTCGTTCAAACTGGAATAGTCTCTGTGATATTTGTAAAATATACCAATTTTCAGAGTCTCCAAAAATAGTTGTAAAGTTTTGCTCTTATTCATTCTCCTACCAACTTCCTTTTGCTCAAAACAGAATGTGTCATCCGTATCCAAGTCCACGAGAAGCAACAAGGAGTTTAAAGGATTTTCCTGGTATCTGGTTGCGACTGTTGAGAATCGAGTATGACAATAATGGTCGCAGGATAGCATTCAAGCGCGTTTTCAATCTGATTTCGCTTCATACCCCCTCACGTCCGCCCACACCACCCCCGCGCATCATGCAATGGGATCGAGGTGGCAGCGTGGAAAATCGAAAGCGATCGAGTGTGATAATATGATTCGCACACACATGAGGGGCAAGACACCAGCCTATATATTCGTGCCGGAGGAAGGATGTGCATGCCGGTCAAGCAGAAACCAATAAAGGCTGGCAGTCAATATGTCAATTTCTTTTCCCCTCTTTTTTTTCTGTACTGCGCATTTATTTTATCGTCTAATGCAATAAATGTTTCTGGCTGCACTTACCGTACATCTTCCCTTCGTCGGATAGGATAATTTTCCGGCGGCCACATGGTGGGTAGATGGCCAACGCCTCCTGGAAGGACTGCTCGATGTCCGGACTCCAGACACCCTCGGCGTCGGCCGCCGCCATATCTTTTTCGTCCTGCGAAGTCATCAACGAAGCGTAATTAAAATAGTAATAATCCCAATAGTAATCGCACATTATTCACCACAATAATCATTATAACACTAAACGCCTTCACATGATTTTCGCATATTTATATCGCGATATTACGCAGGGATATAGAAAAAAAAAACTATTTACGAATTGTCTAAATGTTTGGCGCACCGACGTTGGTTAGCTAAACTATTTTCGCACAGTTGTAAATACACATATTGTTGTAATCGCAATTAATTCGATTTAATTAGGCGTGTTTGGCAGTAAAGCGGCGCAAATCCCATATCGGTGACGTGCTGATGACGTCCGATAAATAGTCGTCGGCGCGATTGGATGCGATGCTGCGTTTTGCGAATAATTGCAACCGGTCATTAAACGCCGCAGCGATAAGAAATTACGTGGGAACATTCTACACGCATTACAGGGGCCCACAAAACATCGTGTCATCTACGACGATAAGACAATGCTAGTTTTCTACTATTTATAATCGATAAACTCTGTAAGTATTTGCAAATAAACAATAGTTTGATGCTAATACACATTTTTACATAACTTGCGTAATTTGTTTGCGTATTTGTTTGATTTTTAACATATTAATTAAATAATAAGGAACTATTTAATCAAAATTCTAGAACATTTTAAGATGGAAAATATTGGTTCGAACGTAAAATGTTTCAATAAACGATTTTTTCACACTATGTTTTATAAATTCTAATACACAAATCTAATACCCGATGAGGACCAGAGATAGTTTAATCCGATATATATACCTATAAGAAGTCTGACATACAAAACGAATTTTTCGAATAAGTAGTTTTAAAGTTTTCATTTTTATTCATATATCCCATAATCCTAGGATTATAAATCCTGCATCATTCATTTGCCGTGTGGAATTTGCTACTAACACCTGAAACACTTTTTCTTTTAGTTACTGATATAACTGAAAGTTGAGTCTAATAATGGTGACATTTTCCAATCGAAAAACTTAAAACTTCTGTTAATGATTTCACTTTTATTTATATCAGAATAAAATTAAACGTAAATGGGCATACCAGAACAAACTGCATTGAATGTAAAATAGATTACTGCAAAAATGAGAATTCTATGATACGCAGATAAGAAAATATTTAAGAAAAAAGAAAATGTTTTTCTTTCTAAATTTATTATAATTATCCGAGTAAATGAAAATTTCTAAGTAAAACTGTGGTTTTTCCAACACAAATTATAATTTATTAACTGTCTATGTTCTGTGTACTGAAATTACTTAATTTTGTTTAAAGGTGCATTGTTGTGATAATTCCGAACGACAATTTCGAAATAGAAAATTGAAATAAATTAACATGAAATATAATTATACCAAATCAAAAAAAAAACTATATATATATTGATCGACCTAGCACTTTTGTTATATTTTATAATTTTAATTATTTTTCATTAATGTACGCCAAAGTTATGTATATTGAAAGTTGAACATCACACTTTCTTTCATGTATTAATTTATTAATACTAACTAAGCATGTGAAACAAATATATCGATATGGAGAATTTCCATTTTTGGTATGCGAGATCGACAGCTCATCGATGAACGTCTCTATTTGCTATTTTTTATAGATTATTCCGACGATATGTCCATATAGATATTTTAAATCGATATATCGATATTTGAATCTCTTAGTGGATATCGAAATTTGAAAATATCGAAATTAATAAATATCTGAATTTGAGAATATCGATTAATGAATATTGATATTTGGTCATCATCTGACATGTCTAACACTATAAACCCAAAACGTTGACTTCATTCGTAACTTTGAAATTTAATTGAATCATGGCAACGTGATTAATTGATGCATCGGATTGTTGACCAGCCCAAGAAAACTAGGTAATTCCATGGAACGTGGTTCAGAATATAATATATGTTACATATTTTTTAAACATTTTATTACCAATTTTTGGAAATATATATTTACAGTTATAAGATTGAAAAAAAAGTACTTACATCGCTCATGTCCCCGACATCGAGATTTTTCGTGTCCGGACCCGGGCCATTCGCATCGGCCGCGGGTCCTGTGACCGGTGTCCACGGTGACGAAATCGTGCCTGCACTTAATAACGTACCACCTGTAATCAAGAAAAAAAGAAACGGAACAATCAAAATCATGTAAACAATCATGAACAAAACAGTACACATTTCATCAATTTTTCAACTTCATTCATCGAATAAAAGCCGACGCTGAATCGACTTTATGAACACTTCCTAGAACCACTTACTATTCATAAGCCGCCTAATAAAACTGCTGTTTTCATACGAACCGGGGAACGCAACGCGGTCAGTATTTAAATGAAATGAAATTATTAATATAGCGTGTTTGCGTCCAATTTCATTGCTTGATTAACCCCTAAAGAGCGCCGGCATTTATTACGAAAATGATGGCTTTTTGTCGCACCAGTTGCATGGCATATTGAGGACAAGGGAGGGCAGTCGTATTTGGAATTTCGTAATTTCGTACAGATCTCGCCTGGCACAGAAAAATCATGATTGCGCAACACAAAAGCTCGCAAATAAAGTGCAACCGGGACGGTTTGCCTTGCCGGGTATCATGGTGCTATTCAATCGCGTTGCCTTAAGCGTTTCGGGGTAGCTTTTCACCTCGAATTTTCCACTCGTCGCCTGGCGCTTATTGTCTTTATAAATGCCGTGTTTGTTACGTATATTACGCGTCGCGTTGTAGGCGCTACGCTTGAAATAAAATTACATACACATTGGTTGAATACCCTCCGAAAAATAATTTCCCTACAATTCCCTTAAGAACAACATGAATGCGACAATTATTTCTAAACTTCTATGAACATTGGTCTATTTTTGAGGTAGTAAACTGCACAATTGTGCAGGAAGCAAAATGAGCAACAATAATTAGTTCATCTAATTGGAACGCAGTGTATGCCTGTGACCGCCACCATCACTGCCGCCTCCGGGTGGGGGCGCGGTGGTAGGGCGCACAGCTGTAAATTCACCTCGTAATGACGGCCGCCTGACGGTATGGAATGCGGCCCTTAATATCATACACATGCACACGTCGGCGGTGGCGGCGGCAGCAATATAAACGCACAGGAGCTGAGGCGGTACATTGGTGGCGGTGGCAGCAGCAGCACGGCCGTTTCGGGTCGGCGCACACAACAATTCCGAGGGTGGGTTACCGTTTCCCTACCCTCGCCAACCGCCACCCTCTTTACCTACCATGCCACCACAAGCCATGTATCTGCGTGCCGACGACTGAAAAGGACAATGTGAATACTACCCCTCCACACAGGAGGCGGTTTTGCAAAATGTTCACCTTGCCAACCTCCCCAACATATTAAAATTGAAAATATAGCAACATAATATAATCAGTAAACAAAGAAACTATTTTCGCCTACTGCTTACATCGTTGTCGATGCCAGGTATTTAATTCGAAAATTAATTAAATAAAAGCAATGGAAACATTGTAACCGATCCGGTAATCGAACGTTTGAACTCGCTTAAAACAACATATCAATGATCGGGTCGTTTTCAGGGTGGCGCATGTATGCAGGTATGTGCCTGGCCCACGTGTGGGCCGCGTTGCAAATAAAGTGCACAGCGCAATGGAGAAAGCTCGGACGTTTAATTAATTTTGCGCCGCGCAAAAGGGGTCGCCCTCGTTTTTAATTAAAATATCACCCGGCTATATCCAGCGCGCCACTACAAGCGAATATGTTACGCAGATATGCACAGTAAACCCGATCGGCCCTCAATTACACATCAGGTTCACTACTGTTCAATCAGCAGCCAAACAAACATTCAGCTTGATTGAATAACACAAATGAGCGCAAGTTAATTTCAGCCTATAATAATTAAATCCTGCGTTCATACAGAATGAATATCAGATTTGAAAGAAAAGGTTATATATCCCAAAAACATGGTTCTAGGATAATATAAGGGTAGGTGAGTTTCAGATTTTCAGGCACTTGATAGCACTGTATTAACAACGGACATTTTTATGTGAAAGTTTACATGATTTTTTGGGGAATTTAGAATTTAACTTTTAAAAGAGAAATGTGGAGTGGTCCTAAGCCCAGTCAAGCGTATTTAATGTCCAAACCTTGGTTATTTGAATCTAGGTAAGTTGGTCGTATAAATGCACATGCAGGACATCTAGGGTTTATATCCAGGTCCCTGAAATCGCATTCCTTCCAATTTATAATACTTAAATTCTCTGTTTCCACAAATTATTTTTGGATTTGCCGAGAATGGACATGGATGGCGCTGGAGCAAGTGATATGTACAAACAAAAACTGACGTTCCTGTCTTCAAAAAAGCCATCTTTTGAAGACAGGAAGAAGCCAAAATGTATCTGTCAGTCCTTTTTGCGAAAAAGTCGAGTAAAAAAACGACATTTTCAGATTCAAGGGGCTCCTTGACCATATGTCAATGTATATGCCAAGCATTGAATGATAACACAGGTCCAGTAAATACTGCAATGTCCTTTATGCCAAATTGAAATACGACCAGCCATGAAATTGTACAGTGAAATGTAGAGTATTGTTTCTGACCAAACCAAACGTGTATCAGGTCGGACAGAGACGTGGAAATGTGGAAAGTTTAACAAATATGTCCAGAAAGAATCCGAGAAAAAGACATTTTACCCTTAATATCTGCTAACAAAACTAAAGTCCTGACAGTATTAACAAGATTGCTCATTATTACTAAATGTGTTCAATAAACTCCCGAATCAACTTATTTCCACAAAAAAAACTCAATAAAACGAAACAAAATATTTTTCATCCTTAAAAAATCCATGAAAATTACAAGAACATGTAAAATGTGACTTCTAACAAAGAGCAACGTGGAACCGGGTCCCGGGTCCGGTCGAGAGCGTTTAATAACTGAGGACCGTTAATAACCGGCGACGGTATATCACCCCCGAGGGCAGGACGTCGACGGCAATTGGACAATACAGCAACGTCGCTGCCGCCGCCGGCCGGCGGCGAAGGGGACACTCAATTGCGCAGTTTTCCAACGCTCAGACAAGTGCAAACACGCGCACAATGGCCGCCAACCAAGAAGAGGATGTTGAAAGTGGTGTAGAGGGACGCAGCGGAAGGCACGAGCTTCCTCATTGCCATTATCAGCTTGTGGTTGAAGTGACAACCGGATATTTATTGCCTAATTATAACGTAACACCAGTATTGTCGTACCGAGCCTACCCTCTGATAATATTCACCGGTATTAATAACATAAATTTTCGTTTCGACACTTTCTTGTCGGTTTCCCGAACCTACTGGATACAGGTTGTTGCCCACACCAACCAGATGACCAAAAACCAAAAAAAGACAAACAATGTTTTTGCTCTTGTCGAGTCCTAGTTAAAACCTAAAAGAACATAGAAAAGTTCCCTGTTTTTGCCGCCAATTTTCTTTGCTTTTGTTAGCCGACTGCAGCGCTGCAATCCACGGAAAGGTATTATTTTATTGTTGACGTTATTGTGTGTGGCAGGCAACGAGTTGATGGTCAACGGATTGCTGGCAGCGCTGTTGCCAAAGACTTGATCAAAGCGAAATGCAATCATAGAACTCGCTCTCTGTGAGAGAACAAAACACCGCCAGTACATACACATGCATACAAACCACCTCTCGCATACATTCACCAGCAGCATAGAGACCTCGTGAATTGCTACTATACTACACACGGCAGGCAGCAGGCTGCGGTAGTAGATAAATGAAAGGAGTACCCCACCAACGGGACCAACTGCACATATGCCTGCGACCGCAGCCACCGTTGCACACATGTCGCCAATCTATTCCACTAGCAAAGAAGCTGCAATAAAGGAGCACCATGCATTCAATGTTCCTCCCCTCCTTGGAAGGCTTGCTGGAGAGAAATTGAATTTCATCTAGTAAACGCATGTTCGGTTTCACATGATTTTTTATGTGCACTCTTAATTTCTTGTATGCTTCGCTTCCAATTACCTACGATCGGAACTACCAAGAAGGAGCAACAAATATGTCCAGGTGTATACATGTAAACTTTATGCACGTACATATATAGTGAGTACATGAGAGTATACTGTGTATGGTAAAGTAAAGTTGGAATAGGTAAGAGGGAATCCAAAGTATGTACGATGACATTACCAATGGCGATTTGTTGGAAACATGCTTTTAATTGTAAAATCAGGGAGAAATAAAAGTTAATCGGTGTTCACCAGTCTAAATTATGTTATATCTAATAATTTAATAAATTCTTAATACAATTATGTAGGTTCAAAACTGAAAATACCAATTTCAACCGAAATACTTTTAATCTCTAATACTGATTAATCTCAAACATTTTTTCATAACCTTTCAAATATTTCTGTACAAGTTAAAAACACTGAAAGCTGAATGTAACCATTTCGTTCACGTACAACAACGGGATCATTTCCTTGTGTTCCGGTTCGAAAGGCCATGAATAGTCTTCATGATCCGGTTCGAAGGATCATCAAAAGAAATCCCTAGTTATTGATGGAGATGAATAAGTCGCTTTATAGATACATCGTTCGAGTGTAAACATATATCGACACCTGATGAGTCGCATGTAAGAATCTGAGGCCAAACAGACCAAACAAACAGGTGCAGGTAAATTTATTTTATATATTTCAAAAATAGGCCTACTTTTCTCATTACATCGTGACTTTTTAGAATTGACACAACTATCGAAAAATCAGCAGGAAGCTTTTAGCTTTGGCTTCCCTCTCTTCAAGTTGAAGTCAGTAGTCCATCGCCATATAGGTGTGTTGGTAAGCGTACCCAACACTTGCAGGTCGTGCATGAACGAGATGACTCATTCAAAAACTCGTTTTCTATGGGGGCTTACTTACACTCCTGGCGCTCGTTGTGCATTTGCGCAATGGAGTCCACCATGTGCATCCGAAAGGTGAGGAGGACCGGTGTAGAAGCGTGTATCGTGTACGAGAGAGGAGAGGTAGGAACGGTAAAATGAGAAAATGGTTAGAAACATAAACGCCGTCCAACAACGTCTTAAGCTTCAGAGATAAATGCAGCGAACAAAACCATAGAGATATTAGGAGTACAAATTACTAGCAGCCATTTATTTATTTCTACCTCGTAGCGTGTGTAGTGTGTATGTGTGTGTGTGTGCACCTCGAGTTTATTTCGAAGCGAATAAACCAATGAGTCAGAATTTCGGAGAACTCACACACAATCAACTATGACAGCCACCCAAGTCAAACAAAATCGCTAGTTTCAACTGAAGTGGTACGACGGAGCGCCGGCCGCCGCCGCCAATGCCTAGGCAAATGATGCAAAATCGCGCACATGTTGATAATTGGCAAGTGCCATCGCAAAAGTCACATGACTCACCATCGGCGCTGCATCAAAACCTCACCACGTAAATCATACACATAATTATAATCAAATTCGCAATGTTCACACATGCACACTGCTTACACACACATGTATACATATATGCACCCATGCATACACACATTCATGAACACATACAAACAATTGCCAGTGAGAATATTATCATCAACGCATTGTAATATTCACTTATTGTTAGTCATCCACAGATTGCCCAAAAAATGCACCAATAATATCGCTCTGATAACACCAAATCGCTTGTGTTGTGTTTGATCGCCGAGCGTTATCAGTTTATCACGAGTACTATATATTACCAATTCATTGAAACAATGATGTCGATGACAAAACGTGTTGATAACCAAAGGATGATCAACGATTGTGAAAAATTACCAAAACCTCAAAGCCATATTCGCCAAACTAGTCACTTTGCAACAAAGTAAATTTAGGATGCATGTGGCAGGTTTTAATTTAATTTGCGAATATCATACGGCAGAGTTGGCTATCGCGAATATGATGTATAATATAATTTAGCGAGCTCGTTACCAGACTGCGTACATGCAATTATTGCTTATACTTTGGCGCAAATCTGCACATAGTTCGACAACTTCGCCCATATTAGCCGGTGATGTTGGCGTGCTGGCGCATCGTGAAATATTCCCACTTTCCTGTTTCTGACAGCCATTATGAACTAGTCAATGGCGGCAGGCCGGACACGCCACACCGGCGCAAAGAGCCGGTTTCGGCGTAATTGTGTTGCCAGGTGGACTGGAAATCATTTTCCACGTGGCTCCCGACTACACTGGAAACTATAGTTGTATAGTCGTATAGCTCTAATCAAACTCCAGCTCTAACCCAGCGTCCAGATTTTATGCATTAAGTAATCGTTACTATACGCTGTGCAAACAAACGAAAAAACTGTTGAAAATCTATTTCTCGACTTGGTGCCAGACTTGTTGCTGTTTAGTGTATTCCGCGAAAGTGTTTTCGGTGTTAGTTTTTTCAACTTTTATCTTTTCTCTCTGTTCCTCTCATTTCCTCTCACTCTATCTGGGTCTTTCTAGTCTTCCTGAGGTTTCGGCTCAGCTTCTCGGTTTAATAATAGTTTTCGCAAGCGATTCGTGGAATCAAAGCAACCACCAAAGCAGAAAAAGATTGAAAGACCAAATGATGAGCATTAAATCATTAAAGGCAGACATCTCAAGGTTAATGGTGCAAATCTAATTCAAATATGGTGGATAGTATTGGCAGCATGCAGTGAATATGCTTCTGTTTTCGCATTATTCAATTTACGAGTGAATATTTTAAAAGAGATTGGCTTGATTCCCCATTTACACGTTGATTTAAAGGAAATTCTAAATATATTTGTTAATTGTATTGGTTATTTGTGCGAATATCTCTACAAGTTATAAAAACAAGTTTCTAACAAATTTTCCCATTTTCTCATGTGTTTAGTACTTTACAATGATGAATTTTACCAAAGGTTGTCTGAATTTAATCATTTAATACCCATTACCTAGACTCCTAAGGAGGTTGCTTTGAAGCTTCACCTCTCGTAAAATTGTTGTTTCTAATAAAACCGAGAAATTGAACAATACATAAGTGTACTTACTTCAAATCTAGAACATCCACCTATAGTGAGTAATTAACAGAGAACAATTCTCATCCCATGTAAGGAGAAAAGACAAAAATCGCATCATGTAGGGCATCATACGACTTCCTCGAAGCCAGTACAGTTCGACCGAAACAAGTTTAGCGCGCCACACATGCCGAAGAAAATGGAAAGTCCGTTTGTTTCAAACTCGGCGAGATGTAATCGATTAGACGCAACAATTAGCACAGCTTATGGGCAACTTAATACCGGGTAATTGTCAAATAATTTGCAATTAACGACGGGACCAAATACAACGTGCGACACATCTGTACCCACAATCGATGAGAAAAATAAACCGGCAAACCCCACGATTTTTATCGTCGTCGAATTGATTTAAAATTGTAATCACAGCGAAGCGAGAAAACAATAAAAAGGGTTGGCCCACCTTGCGCATGATAAGCTCGTGGAACTAATGAATTCATTGTTCTTCGACCACCTCGCACGTGCGTCAAGCGTGGGCTGAGCAAAACCCACGGGATACAAAGCAACTCCACGTTTTTCCTTCCTTCGGAATGATTATCATAACATGTCTAAAAGTCTCCGAAAACCGCCCAGCGTTTTTAAAAAATATACAATTAAAAACGCTCCGTACGAATGAAATAAATACGTGACGCCGAGAAGTTTTGGAGTGTGGAGAAGCTTATGTGAAGAACATGAGTACGGGGGTAGTAAACCCAGCATCACAATTCACAGTCACGTACCGGCTACGAGTCACATGCACCCAGGTTGTTACAAAATACGAGTGCATACAATACCACACAATGCCATTAAATACTGTGATGTATGAACACTTCTTTAGAGTGCAATGACAATGGGCAAGCGGTTCGAAATGAACGTCATCTGGGGTTGGTTAAATCTGATCCATGTATCACACAATGAATGATTGAAACACGTGAGAAAACATCCACGGAATGGATTACTTCTTTGAATTCAAAAGAAAATGTACCATACATTTTGATGAAATTATGTAATTTGTGTTTACGAAACCTTTTCTCAGATTAGAGAACATATTGTTAAAAATATTTGCTTCTTGTGCCTTAAATCACGAGATATTGATTGGCATTGACCAGGGTATATCCCGGAGATGACTCTGAATATCAGTCAGTCTCTAGGTTGTGACTACAAGTGATTCTAGTAAGTTACTGAAGAATCACAAGGAATACCGAGGTAAAAAGTAGTTGAAGACTTCATAACCAATTTTAAGAAGTCTACCCTGTCCAAGGGACATCCAGGGCTACAAATAAGAAAATAGACAATAAATAATAGTGGAAATTATGAAATATATTTATGGACACAGATGGGTTGTACCGCCCAGAAATGACTGTGCTTACAAGTGATGCTAGAAAGTTACAGAGCAATGGGAACGGATCGAGGTTAAAGCAAGTTATAGACTTCATCACCAATTTTAAGGAGTCTGCAGTGATCATGAAACATCCAAAGAACAATCAAGATTACAATTATGTCTATGGAAATTCCAACAATAGATTCAGGGCCCTAAAAACTCAAAAATAACAAAATCCAAATAAAATCAAAGAAATTAAAGTGAAACCTACACTGATTGAGTATTTTGTTTGTCAATTAAATTCGCCTCCAGATACTTCGAGATATTTTACGCATTTATGGGGGTTGGAAACGCAATAGAATGGAAAATACGCAAGAGAGCAGGGGAAACGCAACAACTTGATGATGAAAATTGCCTCAAATCGCTTCCCTTTTCGCGCTCTCTTGGGGCGCATTTTGGCGTAGGGAGTCGCTTTTTGGAGAACGGCAGCAGGCGAGGCGGTGGCGACGGCAGCAAACCGCTCCCGTAAAAGACCGCGCAACAAGTTGCCCATATTCCCCATGCGCTCGACTATTCATTTTATTTCCATTATATTATTTCAATTTGTGCACAGGTCCTTATTGAATAAAAATGCCAAGGGAGATATTTTGCTTCCCTCTTACTGGATGAAATTCGTAATAAAAGTATTTTCGCCTAGGTTTTCTTATTATGTTATTTTGACAAATTGCAAAAATAGACATTTTGATGTGAGCTAAAAAAATAATGAATGATTACCAAACGAAACAAAGGCTACGCATTAGTTTGAACGTCACTTTATTTCGGGTTTGATGCCCGCATAACACATTGAACAGGTTCCAAAGCCACGCACGCGCGCTCCAAGTGTGAAAAACGCCTTAGATATGAAAGGTGAAGCCTCTTGATCTAAACCAATCTTGATTATTTAAGATATTCTACATGTCTGGGTCCCTCAGGTTCAATTTTAGACTTCCAATTTCTAATCAAAAATCATTTCTTATGAACTCAAAACAATTAATACTTTCGTGGAAAGGTTGCTTATTCTCATATGTGAAAAATCACAAACTCAAATAATATTAATTTTCAATCGCTCGCAAATAACACTCCCAGTTGAACATGATTAAAATTTATGTAATATATATGAAAATGGCTAGAAAATGTAATAAACAATAATTTGAAGCGTTCTTGACATTTTCGATACATATTCCAGTTATGTCATAATTCGAGCTATGAATTACGATCCGAATTTAGTGCATTTTTGGCCACGTGCAATAATTTCACTGCAAACAATGCTATCAAAGATATTCGCGACTATTGAACAATGTATGAAACAGTTTTTAAAACACACACAGAATGTGGAGTAATAAATTTGCAAACTGTTTCGTTCCGCGATGAACGATTGGCCGATCCGAGAGTAATCCGTCAAGTTTAACTATGCGCTGAATTATTTAGTATATTACTCGCTGAGCGATTTGTTGGCGCGTTTCCATTGTTTGCGCTGAATCAATATAGCCAAAACAATACAGTTCATGCCACAACCGCTAAAACCCGGATTGCCAACCCTCACTACATTAATTTCCAATTATAAACCGATTTGTTTCGCTCCTAATCAATATAATCCCAATCGCTAATATTGGCGGCGAGTAAAAATTGCCATTTTCTAATACTCTACACCATTGATTACCAATATATTTAATCGCTACAATCTCGCAGAATGTTTCTCGCTTACCGCTTCGCTGAGTACACACTTTCAACGGCGTCAACAATATAGAAAAAAGCGAAGATTGTGCAAATTTATATAATTAATCGTATTCTGCGTAATTCCACGTTTCTGCATAAAACGCGAGGTGCAAAAGTGACGGAAAAACAAAACATTGCGACGCCTGATTGCAAAATAAGTATCAAACCAGCAGCAAATAAATGCGGCGAAATCTAAGCAAACAATGAGCAAATGTAAACATCAAACATGTGTCTCAATTATTACACGCGAACAGCCCGGAAATTTGCTAATCTTCGTAATCATTTCTTCGCATCTTGCAATTATTGCAGGTTTTTAATTATTAATGCGAATCACTGTACATTATTTTACATTTTGTAATGCTTTGTTTTGATACCATTATTGTTTGCAGGTAAGTTTGTAACAACTTGCATTTTATGAAAAAAAAATCATAGTTTCCATACAAACTACCCTAAAACATAAAAATATTCCCAAATAAAAATCAGAAAAAAGCGATTATTTGGAAATAGTCTTGCGAAGTTATTGCTCATAAAGCATATAAGTATTCTTATGTATATCCAATTTTAAACTACATTTTCTAGCAACATCGTTTTTCGATTTCGCGTACACGATTGAGAAAATTCGACTGAACCGATTTTACTGAGTGACGACCCAATTTAGAAAAAAATTAAATTGTCTAGAATGTAACGTCAATTGCTTTATGAAAAAATATATATTTACATTTTTCAGTTTTTTTAAATCGATGTTTTATGCGAAAAATGCACTTTCAATTTAAAACTGTATAAAACTAGGCAATTTTAAATTTTTCTTGAAAATACTCGACGTCATATTCAAGCTAGTTTTATAAATGCGATATAAACGTGGCATCAGATCGTGAAATTCATGAATTTTTGACATGGTAAATGGGAGAATTGTATTTTTCACTTAAAATACTTCTTTGAAATCTATTCCCATAGATAGGGACCAGTAAAAGGAGTAACAAGAAAGTAGCTGGGTTCAATTCTCCTTCATTCCACGTTCAGTCACGTTTTTCTATCTAAAATCATGCTATACAAGTCAAATTTTCAATTTTAGGAGATTAATATTACAACTAGCTTTACCCATCAATATTTGATACTTTTTCTTAGTTTGACACATTAAAAAATAAAGAAATATATATTCAATGACAAGAAAGCAACTTCAAAAGGCATATTGACATTTTAAAATAATTTTCAGTCTCTGTAATTTTCAGAAAGTCTTCTACAATTTCAAATTTTGAGGTGTTAATTATAGGTGGGATACGCCAACTTTGAATTTAACTATCATACTTAGAAACAATATGTCTAATTAAATATTATGCATTACTACTCGATGTGTGCGGTGTCTGGTTTGTATGAAGGCTTAACCTAAGTCTACTTACGCAAAAGCAGTGAATAATAACGCGGTGCAATCGCACCTAAGCTAGCAAACGCTGATCAAAGTGAAGGGAAAGTTGCAATGCGCCTTGCACAGCTGCGCCGACCAACCTAAACTCAACTGCACTTTATATGCATGTTATTCATGCTCAGCTTCCACTCATTCATGACTAAATTCTCCTGTTAATAAAATGAATTTCAGCAATCTATATATTCTAAAAAAAATCTAACAATCATCTCGAAATTGATAAAAATCGTAGAAAAAAATAATTTAATCTTCCGTAATCTTAATGAGTTTAAAATTACATTTAAAATTAGCGACACTAAATTAACGCGCTACGGCTACATTACGATTAACGGTCGAAGCAATTTTAAAATCACTTCTTCGCGCTGCTTAATCAACCAGTCAACAAATTATCATTTTTATAAAACCGATTAATCAGTTTCCAATAACGCCTCTGCTAATCACGTAATTACGTCCGTTTTACATTGCCAGCAATCAATATAAATGCACTATGTCAATATGTATCGCGAGGTTGGATATGATTAATCCGAGCAATTTTCAAATCGTTTACCTGGAATTATGTTTAAAGTGGAAAAATAGGCACATGTTGAAGTAACGTGTCGCTGTAAACAGTTACAAGCCGGTGTCAGTCGGTGTGGTACCATTTCATTTCGTGCGAGCACACAAGTTAGTGCTTTGAAAACGAAATAAGAATGAAAAATAATTTGCATATCGAAAAGGTCAACGCCGATTATGCCTCTAATTACGCATCGCATGAAGTTATCGCAGCGGCGACAAAAGGCTGCACGACGGCGACGCATCCATTGCAACGCGAAATATTCGCGCTTGCCGCAATAAACCATCGCCAACGCGTTCGCAATTAACGGCCGTGTAAAAATCAACGTGTGAATGCTTCGCATATTCCATGTCTTCTGCTCCTCGCACGGATAGGTTTCAAATGGAAAGTTTGCAATGATTTTTACAAACTTTCGTGATACATATTAATAATTCTGTCAAATATCACTTTTGTATGTAGTGAAATTCTAAGTGTAGGTCGCCATTTAAAATTTTTATTTTTAAGTTTATAATAAAAGAGGGATGAGCAAACTGTGCCGCTAATTTTCTAGTAGTAGTAGATCTCTTTTAGGCTGGGTTAAATTTTCTCAAAAGGAGAGACTATTTTAAAAGTTCTGAAATATTTCATAATAATTACGATAAAAATACTTGTAACATGTACACTTTATTATCAGATGTCATTTTGCTATCCCAAAAATTTCCAACCGATAAATATTTAGCGTTTTGTAGAAAATGTAAATTTTTCAATTAACCGATTTTTCAAGTGGAACGTTTGCAGGATTCGCTAATATTATATGTATTAAAAATATAACAAATAATCTGGAAAATTACAGGTTAATGTTTTACATTTTCTATGCAAGTTTAAAGGTTCAAATTAAAAGTGTACATATACTGTTTCGCAATTCCCACCTTTTCAAAGGGAAAGTTTGGCATGACTTTTACAAACTTCCGTGATATTTATTAATTTTTTTATGGGAAATGTAAGGTAATGTAGTCAAGTGATTCTGTGCCTGGCACTTTTGTATGTCGTAAAATGTATGCCGTTGAATTTTAGTTTTTTGGGATAGTTTGAATGTTTAAAAAATCCGAAATCATTTATTAAGAATTGTCATGGTGTAGTATTCGATAATTGATTATATCCGATACCACAAATAAGTATAATGTAGATTTGCAATTAATAATCTCGGAACATCACAGCTTGTCAATGTTTCACATTTGTTGTATTTTTATGGTTCAAATTAAACATTTACATAGCTTTAAAAACTCATGAAATGAATCAGTATTTATGTAACATATAAGTTCCTGTTAAAAATATACTTAATGTTTACAACTATATAACGACATGGTGGTTGATAAGCTGATACCTTTAACGATTTTTCGCTATTTTCAACAAAGAAAAGTTACTATTCTTTTAAAAGACAATTTTAAAGCTACACCAAAAATAGATAATCAGAATAATGAACAATATAGCTATAATTAATATAAAATGAATGTGATAATGCTTTCTATTATGGCTGGTCACTGCTTTCAAACAAAGTTATTTGCACCTAAAAGTTCGTGTAATACTATATTTTGAAACAAAAAAGTTTGATAACTGATAATGTCGAAATTATCAAACTACTAGGTAAAATACAGGATAATATTCGACCTACCGAAAATTCGAAATGTAAGAGGGAACGTATTAATCCCGTAACAGTGCAATCAAAATATCGGAAAATATGAAATGTATTAAACTATTTGCATATTTAATAGTGGAAAAACTAATACTATGCGATATTTGAGTGTTTTGAGTGATGAGTGACTGACAATGAATGAAATCTAAGAATCATTTATCAAACTTTTGATTAATATTATTTCTTTTAAAAGAAAAAAGAAAAAACATTCACACGATGTCAACATCAGATGAAAGACAATAAAATGATAAACGAGAACGATACACACGCGTACGCGGCTGATAGATCGGAAGATGTAGTCCCATTCGGCAAGTTACACATCTTTGTGTAAAAGGTCAACGAGATAATCGCTTCGACGCTCGCTCACTTCTTGCCCACCAGCCTCCGTCGTTAAACCAGTGCCTGACAAACTGCACAACCGTTTATAACTACATTCGGTCCGACGCGACGGTATCGAGCACCTGATCATCGTCGGCGTCTTGAGGCAAAGAGAGTGGCGAAGTAGCAGCACAACAGCCGAAAAGTTCTGCACATCTCAAGACATTATTAATCGCTCTTTCTCTTCGCCTTCCCAGGCGTCTCTACCTAGAGACAGATGCCACCGACACCACCGTGTGTCTTCACAGTGAAGACGGTGAAGCGCGCTTTGTCGCGTCGGTCAAAATCAAAAGGATTCAATTAAAACAAACACACGCCGGGGCAACGGCGACCTCTTCTTCGTCGGCGACGCGTTTACCGGGAATCGGAGGCAATACGCGAAGCTTAAAACAAACACGCACAAAAAAGGCGAACGAGACGAGCGGCGACGCGCTGGTCGACAGAAAGGAGAAAGAAAAAAATAGCCTTCGTTTACGACAGCGTGGACGGTGCCTTCAGGTACGAGTAGCTCACGCGCGCATCCGTCGGCTGTGGAACGCCATAGAACGGCTAAAAATCTCTAGGAATCCCGGACACTTGTTACAGATATATGGAACGCTTAATTCCAGAGATAAACATCGAAAGCGAGGAGCGGCATGCGGAGTCTTCCACCGGCGTGGAATGGCTGGGGACGGACGAAGAAATTCGAAGCGCGCGCCAAACCTGAGCGACGGTTTATTTCAGCCTCCCCCTTTCTGCACCGCACACCAACTCAGGCAGGCAAAAGGTCTGCATCGCTCTCATGAAGAGACAAAAGACGCTTTTTACCATTTTATCACGAACTAATAATCAACTTTGCAGTAGCAAAAACAGAGAGAAAAACGATGAGTAATATGTTTGGATGGTCGACAGAAAAAGGGGTTGATAAATGTTCTTCAGAGAAGTCGGTTCATCATTTTTTAATAATTTTGTCAATATTTATGGTTAATAGAGAAATGTTTATCAGAAATAAAGCGATCTTTGATAGTCAACATTCATTCAAAAACATTTTATTAGTGATAAACAAAATCAACAATTACGTCCGGAGATAAAGTAGTAGATGCAGTTCAATTGACAATAAATATGTAAATATACAGGGATGTTTCACATTATCATTGATGTTTCTTTATTCTAAACTTAATTTTTCAACACACTTTGTGAATACATTTGAACCTTATAAGAAAAGTACAATTTCAGATAATCAAATTCAAATTGACACCGCTTTTTTATTGATTAAAAACATTTTTGAGCGGATGAGGTCCTCAAAAAAGTCTGATTTTTTCTGATTCGTATTATCCAATAGACAAGTGTCCATAGAACCTTTCTAGGGAGACACAGTCTGGTGCAAGATCATTATCATGCCCAAAGGAAACAATTTTAAACAAACGGGTCGCATAAAAGGAGTATTAGTAGAAATAGAGCAGGTGAAATAAGTTTGAAAACCGCTGCCATATGAGGTATCATACTTGTCGATACTAAAGATACTGATACTTTTTTTTCGTTTCTTCGCGTTTCTTCGCTAGTACAGGGGCTGATTTAAGAAAAAGGTATAGGCAGGTGAGTATATGAAGAAGACACCAGTCAAAAGATAAAAACTGAAGAACATGGTACTCAATAACGGGCCCGCGACTCGTTTAAGGTTATTATCTTTTTCGGAATTACAAATCTTTACAGAACATGAGTAAATTGAGACTGAGATTTAATTATATTTTCAGTAAAATAATATTCTTCCGATCAATGCAATTTTAAACGAAAAGCCATCTGTTCACATGATATAAAAAATAAGCAATAAAAAATACATATGTTTGGATTTACACAACTATTTCACCTGTAAATGGCGTGAAAGCATACCAATGCAAAGTCCGCGTAAGCGTAGACAAAGGTACGCTCCAAAAAGGCCCACGTCGAGGGGGTTGGTGGGTAACATACATCAAAGGCTTTTGATAAAACCCGATATCAAACAACGGGTAACAATGCCGGTTGCAACGCTCCGTAAGCGTAGGCCTGCCAAACCCGCCAACAACTGCCACCCCCTACATCCCGGTCCCACCATGTGTGTATGTATGTGTATACGTGGGTTGCATAAAGGCAACTTTGTGACATTCAACACGTTACACCTTTCGGCCGGGGAGCATTTGCTGCCGTTTGATGTAATGCTGCCACGGCAGTCTACTCGTCCAATGAGCCCCGAAACCCTTTGATAACAAAACACTGTCGATTTACACAGTAGTACAATACATACTAGTATCTCATCTATGTACATGGATATGGATTGTTTAGGTATATGTGGGTCCAGAAATCTCTGGCGATGGCATTCTGCGAACAATGCTCGCCAGCCGTCGAATGAAAAGCACCGCAACGACACCGAAGTAAATTTGCCAGCAAAATCACAAAAGAAACAAGACGGAAATTATTACGGGATAAACGATTACGGCTTGTGTGCATGTATGTATGCACTGATGTATGTACGAGCGACGTTACGTTGTGGCCGTGCAGTTGGTGTTTGGCCGCGGTACGGAACAAAATGACTTTCATCGACATTTTCAACAGCTCGAAATCATTGCATCGTTTACGATTTGTTGTTATTTCCGCGGCGGTGCGGCTGGTGTGTGTTAGGTTGGTGCGTTTTACGGCTTCTTTAACGTTTGGGCATTAAAACGCGCTGGCTGCGGCCGGCAGAGATCAGTCCGAATGTGCGCGATGATGATGATAGTTAAGTGCGGTTCGTTTCCGTTTGACGGTTTCGACTTTTCCTACTCTGCTCTCTTTGCGCCAGTCGAGAGATCAGATAAAAACTTGGATATATTGCACACTGCGTTGGGCGAGAGCACCGTCTTGTTTTCAGGTGCACGTTTTGTCGTTTTTTCAGCGCCACGAAAAGGCTATTGCAACTTGGGCTAATAGAAAAGCACTTCTGCAAGTGACTTGGTACTTGATACAAACATTTGCGTAATTCAAGAACGCTTGAAATGAATGAGCATCACAGCGATTCTTTTAAATTTTAATAATAACTTATTCAAAATTTGATATTATGAAATTAAATTCTTATAACGTTAACTCAAATAAAAGTTCAGAAATCTGTTGCTTACTATGATTATTATTATTTTATATTACTTGTTTTATATTTCACACACACTCTCATGAACGCATACACACATTTACATATACACAACCACAATTATATGTACACACATGTATACACACACTTACATGTACAGACATGTATACACAAATAAATTTGACTACAAATGACACAAATTTGAACAATTATTAAGTACATTTCTCTGAGCCAATAAAGTAAAAGTAACAGTTTAATGATATTGTAGGTGTCAATGTTGTCTCAAGACAAATTTTGCACTATCCCCATATCTACATAGTGAATTCATTAATACTTACTCTATGATGTGAGCTAATAAAGTTTCATAAAAACACAAAAAAAGTTAATCAAAATCCATGTGAATTCATATATAATTATTTACGAATTAAAATCGAAAAATAATTAATAACCACACATCGTTGCGCTAATAAACTTCCAGAGAAACAGTTTGACGACTTGTTGTAGGCGTTTGTAAAGCGCGCCCAAGGCGCAAAAGGATGCTCTTTATGTGCACACACGCTCATCAATCATACTCCGAACCGAATAAAAGCGAAATAAATGATGTTGCCGTCTACATCTATATTCAATATTTGCGCGCAAAGCGTACCGACCGCGGCCGGCCGTAGTACACAATGTGGTTGCATGTACCTTTCTCTCAAAAAAGCCATCCTGCGCTGCCGCGTTGTGGGTGCGAGCCGGCTGCAGCAAGCTCAGCGAATGCGTGAACGCATAAACACACGGAGCAAAACCCAAACACGAGTAAACCCATGGCTATGCTAATGAGCTAACGGTGTGTCGTCGCCGAAGAAACGCAACCAGCCAGCCGGGCAACACTTGCTCGCAGGTCTACTCACTCGCAATCAGCCAGCCGGCCAACTTCTCTCCTGCAAATGCAGGAAGGTTTCTAGTTGAGTACTCGCTTGGGTTGGGCTTGATCTAAGCAATATTTACGCGTAATTTGTCCGTTTTAGAATTTGCTCTTCTTGCACAGGTGACTCATATTGATTAAGAGGAATAAGCGTCAAAAAAGCAAATTCTCGGAATTATTTTGTTCAATTTTTAATGGATTATAAAATGTAAGGTGTTAAATAGGTTTGAAAATTATAGATTTGATGATTTCAATAAGATTTATTGCAAAGCGCTCTGAACATAATTTTTCATAATTTTATTCCTAAGCTTAATCAACATTTCAGATGTAAATCATAAAATAAAAT
>JAODAC010013834.1:0-23226 GCA_027575185.1 Mimaenictus wilsoni | reverse complement strand
TGTGTGTGTGTGTGTGTGTGTGTGTGTGTGTGTGTGTGTGTGTGTGTGTGTGCGTGTGTGTGTGTGTGTGTACGTGTGTGTGTGTGTGTCCTCCGACACGTCGACGCGAATAGTGTACGCAAGTACAGACTACGTGCTCTTTAATTTCAATTTCCGATTCTGACTCGCCCTCAACCTTAAACGAGGAGACAGCGTTTAGTTTGCCTGCGGACATAACCTCGCACCAGACGTGTCAATCATCGTTTGGTTATCCAAGTGTAATGCATATCAAAGTTGTATTCAAGCTAATATACGAGTAATTGTAAATATGCTATGAACATTTGTAACTAAATTTACATATTGGGACAGTAATGTTATAGTGATATTATATGGATTTTTATAATCCATAATAATATAATCCATAATTATAATAATGTTACATGAAATTTTAAAAGGTATCGATACTTTTTCGTGATGAAAGTATCGAAAGCAGTAATTGATGATTCAAAAACAACACTGTTAGCTTTGGCACTGGTTTAACATTTCAAAATTAAATCAATGGTGTGCGCGGCGTAGTGGTTACGCACTAGCGTGGTAACGCAGAGGTGCCGGGTTCGATTCCCGGTATCGGTATATATAAGACCTCGCACTCCACACCTTCGCAAGTCCTGAATAAGGAGGAAGGTTGGGCGATGGGCCAGCAAATCATCCGCGTAAAAACAAAACATATGCTAATCCACGTACGGTGAGACCCGATCAGGCGGGGTGAAAGCTAACGTGTTCGGAAGGCGTTAAAAACGCTATACAACCGAAAAAAGAGAAAATTAAATCAATGAAATAATTTATTTGCGGTACATTTTATGCCTTTTATGATTGCTGTATAAACTTGACGATTCATTGGTAGGGGAGTTTTGTGCGACTTAATGCTTCCTTTTTTTATAAGTATCGAAATAAAAGATCTATACTTATGGATATCATTCCCCCGACAGGGTTTGAACCGGCGACTTTTGAACCGGCGACCCCTTTGAAAAGGCCAACTTCAATATATTCTCAAAGTCAGCCAAGACATCGCGACAAAAGGAAAGAGGTATCCCAAAAGTCGCCGGTTCAAACCCGGTCGGGTGCTTCAAATTTCCTCTTTCCCTGCTAAATTAAATTTCAATTAATTAATTTCGTTGTAAATTCATGCTAAATGATTCCATGTTCTTCTTTGATATATCAATGCTAGCTAATCTGGGGTCGTTCAAACAAGACTGTATGATAGTAGTTGTGTGAATGAGTTAGGAAAAAATATTGCTAAGTACTTGCTTTCAAATATGTAGATATATAATAGATGTTTCATGAAATAAATAATTCCAAAGACAAGTAGTGCTATGTGTGCTATGATGCTTTGCGCAACTTTAGAAAACGATACCAGAGAAAACAATAGAAAATAGATGTTCCTCGTTAATATTGAATCGAAATATACGAACTTCTATAGTCTTTGATCATATACTAAGATGTTCCATAAAATAAATAGGATTCCAAAGACAGGTTCATTGATTGTGGTATGCTACTTTACGTACCTTTAGAAGGCGATAGAGGCATTCAAACTTATCCCAAGTAAATCCGCTATGAAATAAAAATTGAAAAGCGATCCTTATCCTTCATACAAGTTGCAACAAGCACAAAAAACAAATTGATCCTAAAAGGAAGCATATTGCGAGTACCCAACATTCACGATTACCGCTTGTATATTCTAGGGTAATCCAGGGTAAAAACTGCAGCGAGGAAGTAGGAGACAATGAAATGTCTAGGTCAGGTCAACGAAATAATTCATTTGTGGTACATTTTATGCCTTCAATGATTGCTGTATAAACTTGGCGATTCATTGGCAGGGGAGTTTTGTGCGACTTAATGCTTCCTTTTTTATAAGTATCGAAATGAAAGATCTATACTTGTGGATATCATTCCCCCGACAGGGTTCAAACCGGCGACTTTTGAACCGGCGACCTCTTTGAAAATGCCAACTTCAATATATTCTCAAAGTCAGCCAAGACATCGCGGCAAAAGGTATCCCAAAAGTCGCCGGTCCAAACCCGGTCGGTGGCTTCAAATTTTCTCTTTCCCTGCTAAATTAAATTTCAATTAATTAATTTCGTTGTAAATTCATGCTAAATGATTCCATGTTCTTCTTTGATATATCAATGCTAGCTAGTCTGGGGTCGTTCAAACAAGACAGCATGATAGTAATTGATCCTAAAAGGGAGTATATGCGAGTACCCAACATTCACGATTACCGCTTGTATATTCTAGGGTAATTCAGGGTAAAAACTGCAGCAAGGAAGTAGGAGACAAAGAAGTGTCTAGGTCAGTGATGGCAGTGATGACTCGCGTGTCAGTTACGAACCCAAGCAGTTTTTGGACTGACACACTTTTTTGCAAAAGATGTCCCCGTATTGGACATTTGAGAGCAATAACACTAACAAATTATGTAGACAATTAAACGTGGGCGAGGGGAGATTCGTATTTTAAAACACTTTGCTAAACAGTAAGAAATGTTTCCAAATTTATGAGATTGTCCATTACAATAATTTTCTTGTCAACTTTTTTATAATATTTATAGTGATTAATTCATAGAATAAAAATCAGTCCAAATATAATGTAACATATTTACCGCCATTATGTTAATTACAAGGAAAAGAAGTTTGTAAAAGAGAAAATTTAATTAAAAAGAGTATAAAAGCAAAATTTTAATTGTGACTATTCATTAGCCCGATACGAAAGGAATATAATTATACTTCCTTTGCAATTAAGCAAACTATATTATTATAATAGTCGAGGTCAAATTTCAGAATTTGCTATAGACCATTTCGCACCCTGAAACAAATTGGCGGCAAAATTACCAAAAGTTGCTCAAAGCAATAAAAAATATCATCGGGAAACATTAATAAAAAATAATCCAGATACCAATATGTTTTCTACTCCTTTTGTATAATATATACATTATTAATTGTTACATTGTTGTCAGTCCATTAAGTTATGATATAAACAACCTACCGTTACCTACCATAATTGTATTGGTAGATGATGTCGTTCTAGGCAAGCTAGAGCTATATAATGCGTTCATGGTAGTCTGATAGGTGAGCCAGGCGTCGTGAATTGTTGTGCAATAGGCCATGAGTTTATGCCCTGCGAGCGCACGCCGCACCGCTGCCAGCGACTGCGTCACTCGCAGCGCATGCGCGTGCCAATTCGTAGATATTCAAATACGTAGATATATAATAGATGTTTCATAAAATAAATAATTCCAAAGACAAGTAGTGCTATGTGTGCTATGATGCTTTGCGCAACTTTAAAAAACGATACCAGAGAAAACAATAGAAAATAGATGTTCCTCGTTAATATTGAATCGAAATATACGAACTTGCATAGTCTTTGATCATATACTAAGGTGTTCCATGAAATAAATAAGATTCCAAAGACAGGTTCATTGATTGTGGTATGCTACTTTCCGTACCTTTAGAAGACGATAGAGGCATTCAAACTTATCCTAAGTAAACCCGCTATAAAATAAAAATTGAAAAGAGGTCCTTATCCTTCATACAAGTTGCAACAAGCACAAAAAACAAATTGATCCTAAAAGGAAGTATATGCGAGTACCCAACATTCACGATTACCGCATGTATATTCTAGGGTAATCCAGGGTAAAAACTGCAGCGAGGAAGTAGGAGACAAAGAAATGTCTAGGTCAGTGATGACTCGCGTGTCAGTTACGAACCCAAGCAGTTTTTGGACTGACACACTTTTTTGGAAAAGGTGTCCCCGTATTGGACATTTTAGAGCAATAATATTAACAAATTATGTAGGCAATTAAACGTGGGCGAGGGGAGATTCGTATTTTAAAACAGTTTGCTAAACAACAAGAAATGTTCCCAAATTTATGAAATTGTCCATTACAATAATTTTTTTGTCAACTTTTTTTAAATATTTATAGTGATTAAATTCACAGAATAAAAATCAGTCCAAATATAATGTACCATATTTACCGCCATTATGTTAATTGCAAGGAAAAGAAGTTTGTAAAAGAGAAAATTTAATTAAAAAGAGTATAAAAGCAAAATTTTAATTGTGATTATTGATTAGCCAGATACGAACGGAATATAATTATACTTCCTTTGCAATTAAGCAAACTATATTATTATAATAGTCGAGGTGAAATTGCAGAGTTTACGACGTCATCCAGCACAATAATGGTCTATACAAGCCTGTAATTTGCTATCGACCATTTCGCACCCTGAAACAAATTGGTGGCAATATTACCAAAAGTTGCTCAAAACAATAAAAAAATCATCATCGGGAGACATTAATAAAAAATAATCCAGATACCAATATGTTTTCTGCTCCTTCTGTATAATATATACATTATTAATTGTTACATTGTTGCCAGTCCATTAAGTTCTGATATAAACAACCTACCGTTACCTACCATAACAGTATTGGTAGATGATGTCGTTCTAGGCAAGCTAGCTATATAATGGGTTTATAGTAGTCTGATAGGTGAGGCCGGCGTCGTGCATTGCTGTGCAATAGGCCATGAGTTTATGCCCTGCGAGCGCACGCCGCACCGCTGCCAGCGACTGCGTCAGTCGCAGCGCATGCGCGTGCCAATTCGTGGTGGTCTCACACGCCTGCATGTAACCAGCAAATGTTGACAGCAAAGACACCGATACCAAAGAACTAAATCTACTCATTACTATTTTCACATTTAATGACAGGTAGCACTCGCTTCCGGCTTGAGCCACAACTTGCCATACCCGGAAACAATGTATGAGCATTACATGCTCGTTGTAAAATATACGATAGTTAAAAGTTCAAATTAAGGAGAAACATGTATACGTAATAAAGGGCTATTAATCATATGTTTGTAGAATGAATTATCGTATTAATGTTTAAACTCTAAATAAATTCAATCAAATTTAATTTGCAAGTTAATTTTGCAACTTTATCCGTTAATTTTCTAACATACATTTAATTGCAACTAGAAATTAGTGACATCCGCTGGCAAAACCGACACGGAAACGAATTACACGTGTGCAATTCCCTCGCAAACAACACCCATGGCGCTACGAATCGAATAGCAATGTCGTGGTTAACCGCTGGCGATACACACATAGTAATCAAGCGTCGAATGCACACGAGCGGCAAATTTCGCAAATAGTGCAGACAAGTCGGCGATTAATTGATTAAACTGCACTGCCGGACACACAGCACAGGAGAAACTAGTCTTGCCACTTGTCTCCACAGACAAATAAAACGCTATTTTCGTCCAGGTTTCACCACGAAATATCCACCCGCAAAAAAAAAAACACTCGTTCAAAACATCTTAACACAAATCGTTACATCTTTCAGATGGTTTTACTCATTCTCGGCTGCTTTTCCATCTGCTGGTTTCCCTACTTCTTCGTCCTCACCTACATGCGCCTGTACGGCATCAAGCACATGCCGGAAGTCTACGAAGCCGTCTTCACGCTGGCCGTTAGCAACTCCTGGATGAATCCGTTGATCTACGCGTGGAAGAGTCAAAACTATCGCAACGCATTCTGGTGTCTGCTGAAGTGCAAATCGCCCAGATCGCTCAACAAGGAAGCAAACTACATCACCGATCACGTTCCCGGCGATAAAAGCCGGAGAATCGACGAGAATAATGACATCGGACAAACGCGAATTGAAATGCACACGATTCAAACGTGCAAAAACGGTAAGACTCTTGCAGGAAGTGAAGATAGATTGCAGCATAGTGATGGCACCGTCACCACATGTATTAATTAAAACGTGATTGAAAGAGGACGAATTAATTACGATGAGTAGCTAATAAAATATGGTGAAATGTAGTATTCCGTAGCGCAGAGGTATCAAACTTTTTTCCTGCAAGGGCCAAAATCGTTTACTATTATAAACATCAGGGTTTTCTCTACCTTTCTTCTAAAATTCATGCCTCACTCTTACTGACTCCGTTAAATCATTAGACCTCAATCTTCTCTCCCTCTCAGTCCCAATCACCTTTCCCGTCAATAACTTTTTAAAACTACCTCCCTCCTCTTCCTATCCCTAATACCTCATCTTTTTCGCAGGAAGCGAAGATGCATTGAAGAACAATGAATGGCACTATCACCACATGTATTAATTAAAACGTAAATTGAGAGAGGACGAATTAATTACGATGAGTAGCTAATAAAATATGGTGAAATGTAGTATTCCGTAGCGCAAGAGGTATCAAACTTTTTTCCTGCAAGGGCCAAAATCGTTTACTATTATAAACATGAGGGTTTCCACTACCTTTCTTCTAAAACTCATGATGTCTCACTCTTACTGACTCCATTAAATCATTAGACCGCAATCTTCTCTCTCACACACAGACCCAAACACCCTTCCTCTCAATAACTTTTTAAAACTACCTCCCTCCTCTTCCTATCACTAATACCTCGTCTTTTTCGCAGGAAGCGAAGATACATTGAAGAACAGTGAATGGCATCATCACCACATGTATTAATTAAAACGTAAATTGAGAGAGGACGAGTTAATTACGATGAGTAGCTAGTAAAATATGGTGAAATACAGTATTCCGTAGCACAGAGGTATCAAACTTTTTTCCTGCAAGGGCCAAAATCGTTTACTATTATAAACATGAGGGTTTCCACTACCTTTCTTCTAAAACTCATGATGTCTCACTCTTACTGACTCCGTTAAATCATTAGACCTCAATCTTCTCTCTCTCTCTCTCTCTCTCTCTCTTATTCCCAATCTCCTTTCCTCTCAATAACTTTTTAAAACTACCTCCCTCCTCTTCCTATCCCTAATACCTCGTCTTTTTCGCAAGAATCGAAGATACATTGAAGAACAGTGAATGGCACCATCACCACATGTATTAATTAAAACGTAAATTGAGAGAGGACGAGTTAATTACGATGAGTAGCTAGTAAAATATGGTGAAATACAGTATTCCGTAGCACAGAGGTATCAAACTTTTTTCCTGCAAGGGCCAAAATCGTTTACTATTATAAACATGAGGGTTTCCACTATCTTTCTTCTAAAGCTCATGTCTCACTCTTACTGACTCCGTTAAATCATTAGACCTCAATCTTCTCTCCCTCTCAGTCCCAATCACCTTTTCTCTCAATAACTTTTTAAAACTACCTCCCTCCTCTTCCTATCCCTAATACCTCGTCTTTTTCGCAGGAAGTGAAGATACATTGAAGAACAGTGAATGGCACCATCACCACACGTATTAATTAAAACGTGATTGAGAGAGCACGAGTTAATTACGATGAGTAGCTAATAAAATATGGTGAAATGCTGTATTCCGTAGCGCAGAGGTATCAAAGCTTTTTTCCTGCAAGGGCCAAAATCGTTTACTATTATAAACATGAGGGTTTCCACTATCTTTCTTCTAAAACTCATGATGTCTCACTCTTATTGACTCCGTTAAATCATTAGACCTCAATCTTCTCTCCCTCTCAGTCCCAATCACCTTTCCTCTCAATAACTTTTTAAAACTACCTCCCTCCTCTTCCTATCCCTAATACCTCATCCTTTTCGCAGGAAGCGAAGATACATTGAAGAACAGTGAATGGCGCCATCACCACATGTAATTAAAACGTAAATTGAGAGAGAGAACGAATTAATTACGATGACTAGCTAATAAAATGTGGTGAAATGCAGCATTCCGAAGCGAAGAGGAGATTCTTCTGTCTTGTCGCATTGTCGCAAGCAAATGAGCACCCCATGTCATTCTTTACGCAACGTGGGGATCCCTGATCTCTACGAAACGAGCAGGGACAGTTCTCATTTTCTCTTATCTTCCTTGTAAGGGGTAGGGTTATTATTGTCTCTGTCGGGCAATAGGGGGAGTTTGGACAAAAAAAAATCATCCGTTGACTAAATATAATCGTCAGGTGGGTTCAATTTGAGCCACATGACACAGTTTGGATACCTCTGCGATAGTGTGACAAGTGAATTAAAAACCAATCGAGTGGGGATGGGCGAAAGGAGCAAATGTACTTAACCATAGCAAGTGTACTTCCACGACATATCGACATATTTATGTGACTTCCCCACAAATGCAGTATTTCATCGTTCATTATGCAATGCCGATGATTAGAATGTGAATCGATGCAGCTGGCAATTGTTTTTCGGTATTTTTAATACATGGTGATAATCGCGGCTTACACTGCGTATCAAAACGCTATAAATATCCACAGTTAATCATACTAAAGTCAAGTTTATTTATAACTTACAATAGCCAAACAAATTTCACCAATTTTTACTTCATCAATATTTCAAAAATGTTCACCTTTTTCCTTGACACTTCGATCCTCGAGTTAAGAACACCAATAAAGACAAAAGGTTTTCCATCTGATACCCTGGATCAGATATGTTTAGATCAATCAAAATTGTTTACGATAGAAAAAAAAAGATAATGAGAGGCTCAACATGAAAGGCACATTGTATTACACCGCTTAGCCTCCGTTCGAAAAGTGTGATAAACCCGCCCTTCCACAACAATCATCGATATTATTACTTTATATTCTACCAGAGATAACTACGAGTACCTGTTTGTTTACTTACTGCGTTGTAATTGTTTTTAAACGAGATTGTAGTACGTCAAACAAATTGACAGCGTTTATAAGATTGTACATATATTCGCACGCCCAAGGTGTAAATATTTTTCGTTATTTGGTGGACATTTATGCATTTGATGTTAATTACCTGCCAAAACTAGTTGATTATATTTATATTTATGCTTGCTATACGACGATATGACGGGTATATTTATATGATTGATGTGCGCATTACACGATAACAAATTATGATCCTGAGAGTTTATATAAATCATGTGTAAAAAAGTGTGTGTGTGTGTGTGTGTGTGTGTGTGTGTGTGTGTGTGTGTGTGTGGGTATGTGTGTGTGTGGGTATGTGTGTGTGTATAAGCCAAAATTTTACAGCTTTACCACATCCCTTTTTAACTACCTAAGGCATAGGTTACCAGTCCACTTGTGCAGAGTAACAGCGTACCGTCAAAAAATTGCCTGCAGAGTTATAATTCATGGAAGTGGCAATTTGGCGAAACAACCGGATAGATAACAGTTATCTATCGTTCTTAACACTGTTTTCTAACCAGCACTGTCCTTATTTATCTCTAATATTCATAATACTTTCCTGCGAACTTCAGCTCAAACCAGAACATGAATTTTCTGAAGTTGACCAACCAGGGTCACTTTTATTCCGAAGTCAACTATGTTTATCAAGAAAGTTGGCAATAATGTCATCAAAGAGTCTGATGACCCAATTGGCAACTTCCAAGGAAACGATTATGAATAGCTCCTATTTTCTAATTATAGGATTTTCTTGCATCTCCTCTCAGTAATTCCATCTCCCTACTCTGACCTCTACCATCCTTCTATTTCTTCAGTAATTTCTCTTCACCCTCCCCCTCCTGTAATACTGCCCCGCATTGTTACTACCTTCCAATTTTACTTGGTCTACTTTCCTCCCCTTTCTGTTAGCCAAAAAAGGTTGCAGGTAGTTTATCCTTGCGAACCATCTGCTTGCGGTTTCTTATCTTTTTTATAAGACTCGTCTTTGTCTATTATTAGCTTCGTAAACTTACTATCTAATTATATAATAATAAAAATATAAAAAATATTATAATTCAATCACAGACCCAATTAACCTGTTTACTCTTCCCTTCAATTATTTGTCTTGATCTATCTCCCACCATTTACAAACGATAGACTTTCTTCTAAAACTCATGTCTCAGTATTAACGACTCCTTTAAATCTCTGACACAATCACCCTTCCTCTCAATAACTTTTTAAAACTATCTCATTCCTCTTTCTGCATCTAATATCTCATTTCTTTCTCTAAGACACGTCACCTACTATCTCCCTTTAGTAATTCATACCGCATACGAAACGGTGGGGATTTCCGATGTGGCGATCCGGGTTATATGAGCGGAGCCCCTCTGTGGAGGAACTCGTGAGGGGAATAGGAAGGGAAGTGGAAGAACAGGAGAGGCAAAGTAGAATTAGCAGCAGCACATATAACCCGACATTTCAGAAGGTCCAGGTGATCGGGCGAAGACCATGGTACTTCGGAGACGAGAACATGTCCCGGATGGAGAGAGTGATTCTGGCAAGGGCGAGATGTGGGTCGGAGGAGAGAGGACGTAAGGGATGGATGGGGCCGCGTGTACACGCGGTGTGTGCTATCTGGGAAGGGCTTGGACACCTGGGAACACCTGGCAGAGGAATGTGTTGAGGTGATGAAGGTGGAATGGGCTTTGAAGGAGAGCAGGGGAGGAAAACGAGTAGAGGTCCAACCGCACCTCTACTCGTTTTCCTCCCCTGCCCTCCTTCAAAGAGACAGGGAAGGGGTTGGCGTCAATCACCACGTTGGTAAATGTAAGAAGGAGGAGAGCGGTGTGAGAAGTGACTCGTGGATATTGTTGTAGGTACATACGATGGTTATTCCGGTATTTTTTTGGGTTTTTTGTTATTATTTGAATGCGTATTTATTTGTTCTTATTTTTCTTATTGTAATTTCTTATTGTGGGACTGTAGGGGCACGAGTATGCCAATTTATCTTCTATCCTCAATAATTGCTGACTCTCTTCTCATCCTAATTTCTATTCTAATAATCTCTCACTCCCCCTCCCTTTTCATCAAAATCCTAAATTCTAAACAATCTTCCGCTACTACTTCACTTCTAGTCTTCTAGTCTAGTCTTTACTTTCTTTTTAACAATTTCGTCATCTCTCGTCCAGCCTCGTCCTTTGTCCTCGCTCTGACCTCTCGTCTTTAATTGCAATCTTTTTAAATTTCATATTTTACAACTCTCTAGGATCTTAGTATACACTAACACCAAGCAAATTGAAAACATACTTTTATTTAAATACTCTTAATTAAATATTCTTCCCAGAAAAAAAAGTTGGTTCATTTGAGGGTTTTTTTTTAACAAAAACTCACATTCCACTACTCTGTTTTGTAAAAATAAATGTGTTAAACTACGATAAAATTGTAAAAATCACTCACCTCAACTCCAGTCACACCTAAAGCATCCCTTATATTTGGCGTCAAGCGGAATGGAACCTTCTCCGGCACTCTCAGCGTCTTCCCCTTCTCGAAACAAACATTATAGTCGATGTGCACCACTTCACCAGTATTCAAGTCCACTAACACATTATCCAAATGTCTATCCCCTAAACCGATTATATAGCCAATAATGCTCATCACTGCCACCGAATACGAGTACTTCCGAACAATCTGCCACCAAGCACCCGGTGATACCGCGTGACACCAAAACTCCCGCGCGAGAAGATCGCTCGGTGTCTCGGCCATCAGCTCGGTAAGAACCTGCTTCAACACAACCAAGGGCCACTCTTTACGATTGTCCACGTTCTTCACACCGTGCTCCTGCAGGAGGGGATTTAGTTTACTGTAGAACAACTCCGATGGTCTGGAGACGGTCGTGGTGTTCTTCGCAGATTTGGTAGCTTCACGCTGCTGCCAGCGTTTGTAGAGAGCAAACGCAGGCGTTGTGCCACCGACCCAGCTGATCAATCCCGATCTAGGTCCAAGTGGAATCACGGAATAATGCCGAGCTCGGTAGAGATTATGCCCAGTGCCCTCTGTATTTTGTGCCATCATCGTATTAGCTATACTCAAAAACTGCATGATACGTTCATCCAAATGAAGATCCTCCAAACCTTTAAAGAGATAAGTATAGCTATGACCGTCAGACCCATAAAAGATCAATTTCTTAGGCTTTGTCTTCGTCGGAAGGATCGAGACTTGATTCGAAACGTGGGAGATGTAAACCTTACTCGAACCAAATCGAGAGTTATCTTGACCAGGCATAGATATCAACGTATCTTTAATCTTCGCCAAAATGGGACTAATATTTTCCATTTTCAGAATAGAACGCTTATGAGCCTTCTGCTGGAACTGATTCTGAAGCTCCTTCAGCAACTTCCACGATTCTTGAGGTTCTTCTGGATTCTCTGGATCTTTCAACTTTTGCAAAACGTTCTGGATCACGGGAAGGTACTTCTCCTGGAAGTATTTCTCGTGCGGAGTTTCCGGATCGACACTGGTGATGTCATAAAGTTGCTCCAATATAAAGATGATGGGTTTTATAATAATCCTATGCTTCTCCGAAATCAGGGACAACTTTTGCTCTTGAAAGAGGTAACCATTCTGATTGACCTTGGCAATTTCAAACTCCAACTGCTGTTGCCTCTTGTTGATCTCACTATGATGTTGTGCCAAAGTACCCAGCCACAACTCATCCCAAAGCAATATAATCCTCCGCAATTCCTTCACTAACGTTTGCACCTGGGTAATTGTCTCCGGCGCTTGTTTGCTAAGGGTCTCGACCATTGATTTAAAGCAAGCCTGTAGAACATTTTTACTCTCATCGTCACTTTCGTAAGTGTCATCTTCAATATCATTGAGTTCCGTATCTTCGGAGGGATCAATATCCTGAGAAAGACAGTCTTTGGGCATGGAAATTTCCGAAAAGTCAAAATTAACGCCACCCTCAAGTGCTCCAACGACGGCAGGGAATGTGATCAGATGTGGAGCATCTTCCGCAACACGGCACAGCAATTCGGAGACTCTTTCCCGCACATAACTCTCTGGATGATTCAATCGGGAAAACAGTTGTGGAATGATTATCTTCCACGGATGCGTTGGAGTGGTTGTTAATCCCTTTTCCAAAGCGCTTTGTAACTCCAGAGCGTGTTTAACCACAAGTCTAAGAAGCCTTAAAGTAACTGTAACCGTGTTTGACTCTGTAGCCTTCGAGATGTTCTCGCTCTGAGTAGCTAGATGTAGATATTTAAAGTACGCCTCAACACTGTGCTCATAGTAAGCATAGACTCTCCGCTGGAGATTTCTCCAAACGTCCACAAGCTTCTCAATCAAGTCCTCAGTGGAATTACAAAGAGACGAAACATTCTTGAGTTGATTTCTAATCATATCCGAGGTGTGAATCTCATTGGAATCAATATCTTCTTCATCAACGTAGGCTCTAGTTTGAGATAGAATGGAAATCACCCGATCATAGTCCGGACTATCTTCTGCAATCGGTAATAAGCTATGAATTAACATCTTATCCTCCACAGTTAAGGTCTTTGAAAGATCTGCACTATTATCGACAATCTTCCTTCCCCATCGGTAACACCACGTTCCGAAAGCATGCCAACCCTTAGCCAACGACGGACACTGATTCACACTAAATTGCAGAAGCTTTCCAATCATCATCTCATTAACGGGTATGATATTATTACCAATATTCTCAATTCCAATTTCAGGAAGGACCATCAGAAGCTTTCCCAGAGGAGTGGTCAGATCCGTTAAGGACACATCACTAGTTTGCAACCAACTACCCAAATTCAAAAGAATTCTTGAACTAACCTGCTTCAATTCCGGCATGGCGTGAAGATCAGCAAACTTGAACATCGACTTTGACGCCATCGCGCAAATATCAAACGCGACCTTCTTCGGATTGCTGGCACTATCCAAGACGGAAGTGTCTTCATACAACAGTTTGATAACCTCTTGCGTTGCCTTCGCTTCATCCAAATCCCATTGGATTATCCCGGGAATCCTCCTCTTGAACGAATCCGAAACATTCATAAGCAAATTCGGTTCGGTTCCAGCACCTACGGCATGATCATCAACACTAAGCAGATTTTTATTGGTTAAGAAGCGATACAAATGCGCCGTTGCCGTTGAAACATTCCCTTCTTTCCGGGACTTCCTGATGATATTCAACCTCAAATTGTTGCAAAACTGATCTTGATGTTGCGACTGTAGATTATTAAAATACTCCGTCCACCAGAGAATCTTCATCAGCAGACTGCAATCAATCTTCTCCACGTCCACCTCAAAGTTCTCCGAGACCAGGAAGGTGGTACCAGCTGTAGGAACATTATTCACAGCGTTTTGTAGACCGGATGCAACATAATGCATCAATGTAAAGTCCTGATGGAACTGAATTGGTGCAAAGAGGACGTTCTCCTGCATAGCTGCCCTAATCCTTGATAGCTCCTTTTCTAAAGCAGAATTAAGCAATTGATTCTCGGCAGCTACAACGTTGAGGGCGACTTGGTAGAGATCACACTCGGTTGTTAAGAGAGCATCGTAAGAACTCCAAGAGTCCCTGGCCTGGTCCAATTCCTTCCAAGAGGTCAACTCCTCAAATGCATGCGTAGATGTTTCCAGATTGAAGATACTCTGAGCACAATCGAAGTTCACAGTGTTGAAACTATACCTCATTCCATTCTCGCCCTCAGCGAGCAGTACATTCATCTTGCCATTGTGATACTGCACTATATCCAGCCAACTATTCAACTGTTTAAAACACTGAATAATCTGATCATTGATGAAATTCCTCACATAAATGTCGAGGGAAGACCCGCATAAATCCACAATCTTCTGATAGCCAGCCACAGCGACTTCGTACTTCTTATTAGCCTGATCACCGGCACACTTCACCCAGTCGAATTTTCTATTCAAATTTTTACACCACACAAAAAGGCCCATAATAGCTTCACTTTCATTCAAATTCAACAATCCCATGGTGAGATACACAATAGCTCGTTCAAAGTCCACGGTGTCAACTTTTCCAGTTTTCTGCAGATCCGCAATCAACTGTTGGCCATGCCTAACTGCAACTGGGCTCATCCCAGCGTGAAGTGCTAATTGGACCAGGATAATCCTAATCCTTGATAACCACTCCCGGCAAGTGCTCGCATTGGTGCAGAAGAAGGTCCTCACTGGTTTCTGCGGTGGCGGAATTGCAACAGCCGTACCTTCCGAGGCATTATAGATCGCCATCTCCAAATGTTCAATAAACTGGAGCAAAAGACGCACCCTTGTGTCCCCCACGTGATACTTCCCTCCTTCGTGTCGCACCTTCATCACGTCCCTAGCCAACTGCTTCAAAGCATTCTCAAAACTCGTAAAAGTCTCATTCGGCTTTCCCAGAGGCGTTCGAAGTTTACTATTAACGCAAAGCTGAGCAGCTTCCCACGTTGCCCAACTGTACAACACGTGTCTCGAATTCAGGGTTAAGTCCCGGTATTCCTCCGCGGTTGCACCCAGTTCACTCTCCAAAGGCCAGGAGTTCAGAAAGACATTTTGCAGAAAGTTCTCAAACGACGGTTCATTCTTCAGCAGATAGTTCATAAACTGCTTGAAAGAATGTGCAGACATTTCAGCAATAACTGTCCCGTTCATCTGCAACGTTTTCAACAGTTTCAAACTCTTTAGCGAGGTCTTCCCGGTAAGTGCGACTTCCATCCTACAATTATGAAGATTCGCCCCTTCCAAAATGGTGACATCCCATGGTAACCAACCCGAAAGTTTCGTATAGCACTCTCTCACACTCTTATTCGTTGACGACATATGCAACATACACAATTTATTCACCTCCAGGAGGAAATCGTTCTTCCAGGGATTACGTCGATTTGACAGCAGCTTCTCCAGATTCTGAGCAATCTTCAAGACAATTCGCTGATCCTTCACATAGGCATTCTCAAGCATTACCTCAGTAAGTCTCATAAATTCCTCACTCTCACACAAACTCTTCACATACGTATCCATGGAAGCGATATCTTCAATACATTGAAGGACCAACAACTTACCCTCAGCATTCTCAAGCGCTTTAAAGGTTTTCCGAAGCACTTCCAAGATGATGGCGAAATTATTCGAAGTCGGCGACCATCCTCCAAATTCCAGAGGGGTATTGACCAAATTGCTTTTCGATATAAAATAGTTATAACACTTGCAATGTGAGTGAAGCAGGTTTAAGACACACATCTGCAGAATGGGGAACTGTGCAAGCTTCGGGTTGTGAACCTTCATGCTCACTCCGAGCAACTCTAGAACGCTAGGTTTCAAAATCCACATCCCCACAATCGACACACTGTCATTGGCTAACTGCGAGAGACACCTCAGGAGAAAGAGGCAATTCCATTGTGCATTTTCAGGAACCGGTAGGTTTTCAAACGGATTGTTCTCAATCAAAACGAAGTCATTCCCTTCGGGGTCTTCAGGATCGTCTATAAAGGGTCTATAAGAGACTTGGAGATCTCCCAACCAAAAACGGTAAACCTCCTGAAGTAGAGGTATATTCTTAAGGTTCAGCAAAGCCTGATAGACAATAATTAATGCTTCCTGAATGTCTCTATACGGTAAGTATCTTAGCTTCAGGATTGTAGACTCAGGACCTAACAGTTTCGGAATCAACTCCATTTCTAAATCTGCGGAGAGCTCTTTGATCACTTTCGAGATCAGGATCAGCATTGACACAATAGTGCTGTTTGTCAAGTTATCAACTTGTTGCAGTTCCAAGTCCATTAATGAGAAAATATATTCTTGAACTTTAACCAACAATAAAGTGGTCTCTGATTTGACTGTTGGTTGACCTTCAACGTCATTTAGGTCGACTTTTGTGGCACTATCAACATGAGGCTGCACTTCAGTTGATTGCTGAATAGTGTTGTAAAATCCCAATAAAAGACAAACGCTCTCATTCCCAGCTATGATCAGATTATCGTAGACCTTAATATCAACCGATTGGCGAATAGTAACATGAATTTGCTTTATAGCATCAGCTATAAATTTCTTATTGAACATCGCATGTCGCAGAAGGCTTTTCGACCCTTGCAGACACTTCAGGACTGTATTAAGAGCGAGAATATAAACGGTGACATGCTCAACGGACTCACCCTCATAATCATCCTGAGCTGAAGCCATTTGGGCGGAATACGTTTGAATATCTTCGACAAAATGCACTAATAGAGTGATGGAAAAGTCCAGATTCGACTGAAAGTGTCCGGAAACTCGTTCAAGTTGTTGCGAAATGAATTTAATGTTTGCAAGTGGTTGGTTGTGATCCACATGCCATCCGAAAAGTAAATCGATGGTGTCTTTGAATAATTTGTTGAAATTCCCAGGGTAAAACTCAATGGTGGTCATGAGGTTGTCCAAGATGAGGTTAAATACCTCAGCGTTGTCGGTAGGTTCAATACTTGCGTTCAGTTCCTGCATCAGCGAGTACATCCTAGCTTTATCTAGAACAGAATGTTTCTTCTCCATGGCAAGAGTTTCCTTGAGCGCCTCCATGAAAAGGCAGATCATTTCCTCCTTGCCATTCTGCCCGGAGTTTGTATTAAATTTCATAATAACTTTAACATACTTAGCAAAGTCAAAAGTATCCCCGGCCATAATGTATCCAATGCGGCCGAATGCTCTGGCGCATTGCTTCTTCGCCACTGGTCCAGGAGCGACCTGAAGGATATGCAACATGCTGTCGCGTAAAATGACGAAGGATTTGCGTACGTACGTAGCGTTTTCGGGGAGCTGCAGGACTTCGAGTAACTTCTTGCTGATTTGTAATGAGTTTTCTGGGTCTTCTTCGACGCTCAGTCGTCGCAAGAGTTTCGAAATGCGTGTATCTTCGGGCAGATTGAACTTGATCTCTTTCTCCGCCTTTTTTTCACCATCGTTCGCCGACGAGAACTTTGCATAGGGAAATAAGGAGTCGTAGCCATACTCACGGTCTCGGTGTCGGTCGTCTTTCCCGCGCACATCGGGGAAGTCCCTCCGGCGGCATTTATTGCGTCTATCGCCACGATCATTGCGGCTGTTGGCGCCTTTGCCGAGGTAGAGGCTGGCGGGAACGTTCTTCACCAGCCGTATCTTACCCGGCACGTAGAGGTATT
Source organism: Mimaenictus wilsoni (assembly GCA_027575185.1). Taxonomy (NCBI): domain Eukaryota; kingdom Metazoa; phylum Arthropoda; class Insecta; order Coleoptera; family Staphylinidae; genus Mimaenictus; species Mimaenictus wilsoni. Next base: position 5,474 of record JAODAC010013834.1, on the reverse strand, counting down.
TCTGGCCTTCGGTGTCCGGAGCCTCCTCGCTGATGCCGTCGTCCACCGCGTCCGGCGCCGAGCTTTTACTTCCCTGGCCCGCCTTCAGCTTATACGTCGTATTGTTCGTAATCATCACACTCGACTCAGCACAGTCACATCGTTTTTTTGCGCGCAACAGCAACGCGAGCTCGCAAAGTCTACGCGATCGCTATTACAACACGCACACGGTGATTTCGTTAATCGCACGGCAGCATGCGCAACGCGCCCGAAGACCCACTACACGCACAAATAGCGCGTTACAGCACGCGAAAACTTTCGCACGCTCGGTTTTTCCGTAAGTCAGTCAACACGTTCGCAAACAAAACAGCTGCGAGTGACTCGCGACGAGGTTGGAACTTTTACCCTAAAGTGCCAAATTCCCCTAGCATTTCTAGCGCGCACGCGAAACTCACAAATTTTGGCGCATAACTCTTCAAAAGCTCGTTGAAACGTATCCACAAGTTTGGAAATTAAATATACTCCAAACTTATAATATTATATAACCGAAATGTAGAGTAATTTTCAAATAAATCACTATTGCTGAACAGTTTTCAACAGCAAGTTCAATACTACGCTGTCAAATTAAAATTTGACAGGTTTCTAGGGTCCCTAGAAAAATAATGCGACGTTTAAATTTGATAAGCTATCTGTATATAACATAGAGTACTGCTAACTGCATGCTAACTGACAAATGTTTAAGTTGTATTTATAACGACATTTTTCGTTAGCAAAATAAGGTTCTGTTCGCAAATAATAATAATTGCAAGTGACATTTGACAGTTTACCCGCGGACAAGGTCAATCACAAATGAAATTTCTGACCATGGCGGATCTTGGCCGATATTTGAGTTCATTGAAAGTATTAATATATTAGAGTATTAAATTTATGAAAATTTAATTAAACACATATTGTGTGATCTAAGATTTTATTGTCATCAATGAATTGTTCATATGTGCAATTTAACATTTTAACACCATGCTCATGCCGAAAGAGCTTCTTGTTTCCAGGATTGGAAACTTAAAACCATAAAACACAAAAATTCTAAAAAATTACTGTCAAACTCGGGTCCAAAACGATTTGACCTTTTGCAACCTTTACACTTACCTATTTTTCTTTTCCAGCCTTTTCCGGTGGTTTCCTTAAACTGTCAAAGTTATTAGTGGTCTCTGCATTCATATGTCAATATTTTAATACAAATTAATTTTCAGAGCGCAATCTATAATTCCGAAAAGTAAGAAACAAATTTTGACCAATTTGTAATTCTTAACCTGTAAATTGCCTGCAAACACGTTCCTAGAATTCTAAATTCACAAAAATAACTTAAGTTTGTATATACATTAAAGTCAATAAAACTTGACACAATTTCCAATATTTTAAAACAATGAAACTCGAAATATATCAAGTTATTCTTTGAAAATTAATATTTAATTGAAATACAGTTTTCTACTATTTCGAACCATACAATTCTGTCAAATCGACTTTTGACAGGCATCTGACAGTATGGAAGCAAAATGAGGTGAAATTCGGTTGTTTTGTGTACGCGTGTGATTCTTTCAACGAGAAAAACCAATACGGCAACTATCATGATTAGCAGCTAGTGTGTTTAATAAAAAGACGGCGTGTACGAAATCACGGCGCGAACATGTGCGATACGCAGTGGGATCCACTAGTTGAGTTTCTCTTCCGTTTCCCCAGCGATATCCAAACAGGGACCGTGTTTTGTGTTTGTAGTCGTTCCTTCTCAAGGTAATTATTACAGAGCATGATATATTACTCATTCATTGTCTTTGTAGATTTGTTGAAACGTTTGCACATTATCTTCAGTTACTGGTTTATTGATTTTTAACATTGGTTACGGAGTTTTTTTTAGGTGGTTCGTGGTCACGGTATGCAACCCACTTTTGTCTCTCTCGTTTTAGTTAACTTTTATTTAATATTTATTTAATACATGTGAATGCACTCCCAATATGATTTAATTTTGCAATTTTTTCGTATACTTTTATTTTGAGATTTAAGTATATTTGTGTTGAAAACTGAGTGTTTTGAGCACTCTGTATATGAATGTCAAAAATCACAGTGTTGCCAATTGCATATCAGTCCTAAATCATTGAAGAATTGAAATTTTGGAGAAGTTTTTCTGAGTCTGTCCTATTTCGGCTCAAAGTTTTGAACAGTAACACGAATTAATTAACTGCCCGTAAAATGTAGCAAATCTATGCAAAGCTAAAGTATAAATTTTTATTCTGCGAAGAGATTTTATCACATTATAGGTAAAAGTCAAAGATGCAGTGCTGCCAACGGCGTGTCAATTCAAAATCGGTTACCGTTTTGGGGTTATAAACAGTCAAGCATTTTCCTAAATTCATTTCCAAGTTCTCTTCGTTTCACTAAAAAAAATTAAACAAAACTGTGCTTGATTATTACAAATAAGTAGCAACAATGTTAACTACGAAATAAAGTCGCTCTGTATCCTAAACATGTGTGAAAACAAGGAAAATACAGATGTTTCATTGTCGAAAGCACCCGACATCAACGATTTCTGCATGATCAAACCAATAAGTCGTGGGGCCTTCGGCAAAGTTTTCCTCGGCTGCAAAAAGTCGAACACGGACGTAATGTACGCGATAAAAGTGATGAAGAAAACCGAAATGATCAACAAAAACATGGTGTCCCAAGTGGTAAATGAACGCAACGCACTTGCCCTGACGAAAAGTCCATTCTGCGTACAACTCTACTACTCACTGCAAACCGCCCAATCCGTTTACTTAGTCATGGAGTTTATGGTCGGAGGCGATCTCAAATCCCTCCTAAGTGTCTATGGCTTCTTCGAAGAGCATATGGCAGCGTTCTACGTCGCCGAAGTATGTCTAGCACTGCAATACCTCCATAATCACAACATCATCCATCGCGATATAAAACCAGATAACATGCTACTCTCTAGGGAAGGTCACGTTAAACTCACCGATTTTGGTTTATCTCGGGTGCATATCCATAGAGACTTGGAGAAGAGCGATTTTGAGAATGGTACGCCGAATTTATGTGCCAGAACACCCGGACAACTCTTGAGTTTAACCTCACATCTCAGTTTTGGCTCTGGTAATTCAAAATATTACGTTCATGTGCAGAGTGCTTCAGAGTTAGCCTCCGACAATGAGAGCACGCATAGGTTTGAGATGTCTTCGGTGATTTTGGAGAACTCTAAGCAACAAGAAAGGTCCGTTAATCTTACCGAATCAGGGGTGATACCTTTTCAAACTGTGAACGGAACGACGCCGACGATGGCAATGGAGAATAACAGTACGTATCATTCATGTTTGGATTGCATAAATCAAAGTAACTCGTCGGTGGTGTCTGCCTCTTCATGCACATCGCCGGTGACCACACGCGTGCCGAGTCGTTGCAGTCATTATCAGCTTCGTGGTGAGAGGAAAAGGAAGTTTCGTTCGCCGTCGCCGGCAAAACGAAAAACCTACGTCCGCACAGGTCTCACCGGCGAGATGGAGATACTGCGTGTGGATTCGACCTCGCCACCGAAAGGTATCACCTTCAGCACACCTGTTTCCAAACCTTTTCAAAAACCACCGAAAAACGTTCACTTAAGATTCGACCTGCCTAAAAGTAATAGCAGCACCCCGGCTGATTGTCCCACCTACAAAGAAACGCCTGTTAAGAAAGCCGAAGAGGCTTCGGAGGATGATCCTGAAGATAAAACTGAATTGTCAATAATTCCGCCTGTGTATAAAGATTCACAGGAGCAGGAAGTTTCGGAGATTCCTCTAGTTTCGCCAGTGAATACAACGCCGGTTGCTCTCAGGACGCCTTATAGGACACCGAAGTCGGTACGGAGAGGTGATTGGTCTTCAGACAGTCGTATTCTGGGCACTCCCGATTATTTAGCCCCCGAATTACTGTTGCAGAAAGGACACAACTGTGCTGTGGACTGGTGGGCGTTAGGGGTATGCTACTATGAGTTTGTCACTGGTATTCCACCGTTTAATGATGACAGCGCGCAGAAAGTGTTTACGAATATTTTGGAGAGGAACATTGATTGGCCGACGGATGATGAGGCGTTAAGTGACGAGACGGTTAGTGCGATAGAGGCGCTCCTTACGTCCAATGCTGATGATCGTCCACAGGCGAAGGAAGTGATGAATATGGCGATTTTTAAGACCACAGACTGGGATAAGTTGCTAGAGGCAACCCCGCCGTTTGTTCCTGATCCGTACGACCTGCAGGACACCGGGTATTTTCAGGCGCGAAACGAGTTGCTTAACTTTAATCTTTCTACTTTTGAATTATAAATTTTGCTCAATTGAGTTAATTCTTAAGTTGCAGTAGTGACATTAATTTATTTATTGTTCCACGTTGATGTAAATGAATATTAGTAGAATTTTAATAAATATGATGACCGAATCAAGCTTTGTAATTTCCACATTTTCATAATCTCTTCACATGTACGTTACGGGAAACCCGCTATGCACAGATGTCATCAAAAGTGCTGTAATTTTAACGAATCGAGTGTAATTAATATCTTTTCAAATTGTGAATGGAATAACTTCGACGATGGTTACGGTGAATAACAGTACGTTTCATTTATTTTGGATTGTATAAATCAAAGTAATACGACGGTGGTGTCTGCCTTTTCCTGCCCAACGCCGGTGACTATACTTGTACCGAGACGTTGCAGTCATTATTAGCTTCATGGTGAGAGGAAAAGAAGGTGTCGTTCGCCATCGCCAGCAAAACAAAAAACCTGCGTTCGTTTCCAGCTTTCACTGGAGATCCTGCGGGTGGATTCAACGTCGCCACCGAAAGTGACAATTGAGATACTCTCCTTGTTAGAACCGACATTATAACTGATGAAAGTTGAGTGTAATAACGGCGATGAGTTCACTGACGGAAAAAATATTTGAAATTACTTCTTCTAAAATTTCACTTTTATTTATATTCCTATTCCTCCTATATATATATACAAATCATATTCCATTCAACTCAGAATGAAATTTTCCACAGTTTCCTGCCATCGTTTTTTTTTTGATAACATATTTAGAAACTATGTTATATATCATTGAAGTTTACTCTAATAACGTCAATATCGCCGCTCTCAAAAATGACTTGTCCTAAACATTCCATTTTTATTCACATTTCCCTTATTTCTATAAGTATAAATCATGCACCAATCTACTCAGCGCGGCAATTGCTTTATAATCTTGGAAAAGTGTTTCATTTGATTACTTAGAACCTATGTTAAAAGCTATAAAAGTTGAGTCTAATAATAAAATGACTTCTTCTAAAGATCACTAATAGAATTTGTTAAAATTTCATTTTTGGGCCCTTTTTTCAATTTATTATTTATTTTATATGATAATAAGTAATAAATTCAAAGAATTAAATTTATTCGCGACAATGTAAAACCCTAATGCCATCAAACAACTAGGTACAATCAGGTAAAT
>JAODAC010013823.1:0-23238 GCA_027575185.1 Mimaenictus wilsoni | reverse complement strand
AACGATCTCTGAATCGTCCTCGCACGGTCCAGAGATGTCCATCGATAAATGGTAAGTACCATTTATAAGTATCTCCGGTACAACGTGGTAGCATGTCGAGCGAGAGTAGCAAAAAGCCAAGCGAGTAAACCCCAAGAAAACTCCCGTGTGAGAAAACGCACACGGTATGCGACAGTTAGTAGAGCGCCAACCCCCATATGCTACATTTGATGGGGGCATCTTTCGTTACATTTGGTGGAGACGCCATAAACCTACCGTGACAGTATCAAACATCAAAAATGAAGTGCGATCTTCTCCTTCCGCAATAATCCACTTTACTCTGTGTCTTTCCAAAGCCTTTACAATGAGATATCTTTAGCTACTATCGAAAGTTATTCCATCCTTGAAATTATTCATTTTGTCCCTTAACTTCACAGCTCTTCCAAATTCCAAAGCAAGAATCCTGTCTAATTATAACTATAAATAAACGAGGCGCATATTATACAAAATCTCAAGAATCCGACATCTCTTAACCGCAACCTTTGCAAACCTCAGAGCCACGCGCAGAGTTTCAATTAAATTTTAATTTTTCTAATTGGTTTCATTAAACGTTTTTAATCATATCCATGTTGTGAGTTTTACAACCAAGAGTGCTGCTGAACGTACTTAGACCTACTCGCAGCTACCGTCCTTCATTTTCGGAGTTTTATATCACGGACGGTACCCACAAAAAATCTTTACAGTTATAAGTATCATTATTCAATTGCTCTCGCCTAAATAAAGCTGATGGAATTCCAAGGATCTGTCAGGTTGGCGAAAGTTCGGTGATTTCCGATTCCAGGTAAGAGATGAGAGAGGGCACAATCACGTGAGGCTTTCTTAATTCGCTTGACAGTTTTATGAGTGCTCTCGCGTGTGTTTGTCAGTAGGCCTGGCTTTGCTCTTACAAGAATTACATTATCATTATGCAAATGTCATCTGGTAAGACGCACCAAAGTGATTATCTTAATGGAAAGTAAACTTCTTAAGTGCCCGGCGCGTGCACACGTCATCATGGTTGTCGCGGATATTCCCATTGCCGATGGCGCCTTAAGAAAAGCTTTCCTCGAAAGAACGGTTAATGTGGAATTAATGCAAATAATTGCATTACATTTGAGTGGAAAAACGTTGAAAGGTTAAAGTTGACAACATTTCAAGGCATTATTTCTCTTAAGATGTTTCTTCGGGGCTTTCGGATTTGTTTCTAGTTTCTATGGGTTTCTAGTTTTAACCTGAATGATAAAAAGTCGTGAATGATCAAAAAGATAGTTTTAGGTATTTTGATGAACTGGTAGATGAAGTTGAGATCTATTCTATATTCCTCATTCTAATAAGTCTTCTTATCCCGTTCCCTCACTTCAGAAGTTATCACTCCCATGAGTGAAAACTTCTAGTTTTTTTATATATATTTTAACGAGTATCAGCTTATTATCCTTCCGTAATTACTATTGGTCCTTTTAATCGCTTGCTCTAGTAAGGAATAGTATCAGTGGTCCGAAGGAATAGTTTCTTATGCAAGAGCAAAAGTCACCTGGCCAGTATAGTTTCCGGAATGTTCAAAAATTGATATAAGGACCATTCTAGTCGTTGACTCGAAGAGAGTCTAGTATAGGACGGACTTCAGTTGACTTCATATCACTCATATAACTCTATATCAGAAGGCAGAAGTTTGTCCATATCTCCTTGCATTCTGTCTTCTTCTTACGGTCTTCTTCTTTCTACTCTGACCATCTGACCGTTGCTCCTGGTAAATATGGTATGCTCAAGCAGTAATACAGATCTAACTGACCTCTTTTCCCATTACCTCACTTGACTGCAGCTTCTGAGGGTGACAACTTCTATGGATTGTTTCTTACCCAGGTACTTAAAGACCATAAGCATAACATGAATATCATCTGGTCTTCCTTACGCAACTACTATTGGACCTTCTCACCACTTATTCTCTCACTGAAAAATGCAGGAATACAAAGAAAAACCCAGTCCTTTACCACCTAGTATTCTGAACTACATCATTTTTATTCTACTGCTCCGTAACTTCTTATTCCTATCCCAAGATTCATGGTAGACATCAGTATCATGAATCAACTCTATCTTGAGTAAAACTAACTCAAACCTCCTTGACTCAAATTACCACAAACTAAAGCCACAATCGTAAAACTAAAAACATAAACGGTATCCAAACGTTATCAAAATCTCTACTCGAGTCACAAATATATAACAAGGAACCAAGGAAAGCAGTTGGAAAAACTCGATAAAATCCAATTCGAATGGACTCAAAAAAAGCGAGCAATTGTCAAGTAAAAAGTGGAAAGTTCACGCCGGCCACGTTTTCGCCCAAATGGGCCGGGCGAAATTGGAAAGTGCGCGCAGTAATGCAATTTGTTTTCGGATCGCGTAGTTTTTGATCACACGATCACACCGAAGGAGCCCTTCGCTGAAAATGACTTCAAGTGCGATTGGTGCCAACTTTTGGGGTCTGCCACTGCGGCCTGCATTTATCTTGCCGCTGCCGCAGCGCAAAAACATTGCAATGAGAGCTATTTCCTTGTCACCAAGGGATCCGGGACTAATTTCATCGGAAAGAAATTTCCACAAATACAAACAATTCAATAATCACATTGTTTTAACGAAATATTTTGTTTCAGGTGAGTCCGCTTATCCGATTAGCTTTAAATCCTTCATCCAATAACGTAGATGTGAGTATAAAATATATTTTCATATTTAACGATTGTGTTGTTTAAATATTTATGATGGCACGAGGCAATTTAACGCAATTTAATTCCCTGGATTGGAGGATCCAAACGTTTGTTATGATGGAATAGTTTTAATAAAAGCATTATAGAATATTTTATACTTTATTCGATAGTTTTAATAAAGATATATACATATAAATAAAGTAGAATCTGGTTTTATTACATATTTTGTTTTTTTTTCTTAAATATTCAAATAGGGAATATAAAATTTACAGATTTATAGTAGAAAAGAGGGATCTGAAAGAGAATACTCTCTAGTAGACCTTTTTGTGCAAGTACAGAAATGGTAGACGTGTTTCATAGATTGTCTAGTAACACGTCTCTTGAGCTGACCTCAACAGCTTGGCTAAGTCTCGGTTCCATTCGCCAATTTATGTCAGCTTGTTTGATGTCTTCAATACTACTAGGGAGACCTTCCTCTTTTAAACCATTAGTTTAACCCATATAATTATAGAATGTTTTACGAAAGCACTCCACCAGAAGTGATACAGTTCTATTTGACATCTTGTCCCGTTCCCTTAATTCACTGTCACTTCTGAGGGTAACAACTTCTTTTGGTTGTTTTCAACCTTTAAATTGATACTTAGAAAAGACTAACATAAGAACATGCCCTAAGGAATATCATCCCGTCTTCCTTCCGGAGCTACTATTGGTCCTTCTAACCGCTTGATGGTACGGATTAATGTGGTAATATTAAGGAAAATCAAGGAAAATCATGTTTTACTTTAGAGTAAATCGGTGCTCCTGTCATAAAATCTACTTCTCTAGGCTCGAGAACGTTCGAAGTCTTTTAGTTTTCATCTTTGTCAGGAACTACAAGAAGTTGTATAGACCTATTTGAAGGAGCCTATAGGAACAGATTAAGATTCCTTAAGGACAAAATCTATTAATTTCAGTGGTTTTGAACTGCCAAATTTGAACGAAACACCAAGTACTAATTCAGTATCATCCTTTTTCCTTTCAAGAACAGTTGTTCTCGGGATTTCAAAAGAAAAGAAGTGGTATTCAGGATTCTTGACCAGGAACTACTAGAAGTGATTCAGATCTATCTGAAGGAGCATATTAAAATTCCTTCAGGGCAAAGTCCATCAATTTCTTTGGATAACTTCCGAATTTTTACGAAAATCCAAGGATCTGTCTAGTAGCTTATTATTTCCTTTCAAGGCTTGGGAGAACTTATACCATGATCCTTACAGAATATTCTGGTGGTTTTTAAAGTTCCAAACCAAGAATTATCAAAAGATATTGGAACCTGAAGTTATATGATTCTGGACAAATATGTCAACTTCTATGGGTGATCCATTCTTAACACCCAAATTCTTTCTAAAAGACCATGCAATCATTTTCTTTTCAAGGCCTATGAGAACCTATGAATCCGCTTGCTATTGGACTTTCTAACTTGTGATTTTCAAGTTCTCGACTGGAATAAAGTGGTGGTAATCAAAGGTCTTCATCTGGGACCACCAGAAAAAGGCCTAGTTGCCTGCTGACAACATCAACCTTTGACGAAAACGCCAAAGGTCTTTTATTTTAGCAGGACCCGAACTACCCGTTCGTTGACTGTGATGATTGCGCTACGGAGAGAAGTAGACACATCGAAGTAAGGCTTGTGACTAACTTTATTTACAAAAATGTTACAACACCTCGACTGAAGTTTACTCCCCCATCTTTCCACACCATTCAACCCAACTTCGTACATCTACTTTTCTGGTCTACCCTCGTCCAATCAGCGCACACTCCGCCTACCACTCTCTCTCTCTCTCTCTCTCTCTCAAGACCTTCAAGGTGTACCACGAAACGCACTCTTAGGCACAGCTTTGCTCAAACATCTCCAACGCACATTTCGCCACTCGTAAGCCTAATCGCCCGATCTGCGGGAGGTCGTTAAAGATAAGATGGTACCACCGGTCGTGCCTAAACAATACCCCATCGGATCGGCTACGCCTTTTTAAAACTACCCAAATCGCAAAATGTTCACGTCGTAAAATATCTTTCAATTGCAGTCTTGACCTTCATAAAAGTTTGGAAATTATTCAACGGCCGTGCACAACGGTTCCCAACATCTTTCATTGTTGGCCTCTTCCTACCTCTATCTGTGTATAGCTTTTTTTCTATTCTCACCCTCCTAATAATAGATCCTTACACAACACCACGAACACGATGATTAAATTTACGTCTTCCTTTTGCAAATGTAATCAAATAGGATTGAATAGACTAAAAGATATTAGGAATAAAATGAATAAATCGAAATGGAATATTCTAGGGCGTAACAGAGCCGCATATCCATATCTGCTACATTATTCAGCGACCTCGCGCATATCGACGACTCCCTCCGACCCGAAATCGCAATGCAGCATTTCCGCGTCCTTGCACCCGGATAGATTCGTCGTCGTCGTCGCGTCGTCACTGAGAAAATCATCAAGTATCGGTGGAGAGATCCAGTCATCGGAGGCGTAGACGTGGCAGGGGTTAGCTGCAGGCATACGGTTATAATCCCTCGGTGTGTATGCGAGTGAGAGGGTCTCATTCATATTTAATGATATGGCGGAATAAAGTTAGTCGGTCGTTGAGTGGCGCAACTCTTAGCTCGTGGGCCACTTTGCGAGTTTACTCTCCTACTCCATGTGCATACGAAACCGAGAATGGAAGTAGTGAACAATTGGGTAAATACGATTGAGGAATGGTCGGAAATATTCGATGGCAAAGTTTGCGTTTTCCGCGGTGGTACAAAGTTTCCGGAATTCTTGGTACTGAAAAGTTTTATCGAGATTTTGGGGACATATTGAATACAATATAGGAACGTTGGATTTGTCTTAGAAATGGGAGAAGTACATTTTACTGGGATGAAGGAGAATAGAGTTTGTAGTTTCTATTAGTTTCGAGGACCGTTCCTTCAAGTAGACGAATGGGATTCTATAGGTATAGAAACTTGTGACAAAGGTAGTGGTAAGACCAGAGACAAATATTATGGTGGATCATTATTGGAAGAAGGCAGCAGTAAAAAACCGGTTAATACTGATGTGTGTTAATGAAGGGAACTGTTGTCAAGGGTTGAGTTCCGCGCACTTGAGGTTACTGTTCAGATAGTTTATGTCGACGACCCTATCAGGAATTCTATGTGTACGGAGGGAAAGCCGGGTGCGCCAAAGTATGAAGACTTCGAGGTTGTTTCCAATAAAAGGAGTTGCGTCCGAGGCTCTAATGGGCACAGTTTCTTTAGTATCTTCCAGACTCCCCGCAGGAAACATCACGTTCATATTTGAGAAAACATCAGTTGGAATATAAACAATTCTATACGTTCAGCGGACGCTTTCATCAAAGGAAGTTCTAGGACTGTTCTAGACCTGCACTCCGAGCCTCGGACGCAACTCCCTTTATGAGAAACTACCTCGAAGTCTCATTCTGCAATCCTATACCCCTATAGACATAGACGCAGGGTATAGTCTTTGAAACATGGAATTATAATTTCAAATCCTTCCATATTATGAGTTTTGAATGGTAAAACCCAAAGCATAGAAGTAGTTGAAGGGAGATATTCCTAGTAAAGCACTATATAATAGAAGCAGGAATGATGAGAGAATAAATTAAATCTGTCCTCTAATGGACTCGTGGGGTCAAAATTGTCCAAAATCAGAACATTATATAACCAAAATCAAACAAAGTCAAACAAAGAAAACTACAATCGATCAGACTAGAAAACTTCCCCTTAACAGAAGTCGTCAAACTTTCCTTCTTTCTAACTTCAAGAAAGAAGAACTTTCCGATTTCACCTGCCGATTCCACCAATATTGTCTCGGCGAACATTCTACACACATAGAATACATCATCATAAGAACCAGCCGAACAGGAACACATCTGACGTTCCCTTGGCCACATATTCAAAGCTTTCAGCAAGTTGACATCACATTAACCCACCCATCTACACCCCTTTGGAAAGCATCCCCACTTCCTTTGGGTAAGCGACATGTGTGAACTATATGCCAAACTAGGTGTAAACAAGCAAAGTTAGGGACATGTCGCATTCAAAATTCAAGCGCAGCAACATGGGTTGGCTGATGCAGTTTGTGCATGTCACTCAATCAAATTGTTGCCATTTCAGCGCGTCCGGGAATCACGTTCATACGTCAAGCCTCAATGAAGGAATATATGCCCATCTTACCCGTGCAGGTTGTCAACCCTTATTTGGCATGCGGTGGCGTGGAAATGATAATATTAAATTTTAAACAGGATGAAAAACGGTGCAATTCGTGTCTGTATATGTGTGGCTAGAGCGATGTTAAAAGCTTGTGGGAATCTGGGGTAATGCAGTTCGTGCTGGATTATATAACACTGTTTTTAGAACTCTGTGTGGAAAAACAGGTTATTATGTAAAATACTTCAGTGAGGCGTGGGTTTTGTGGTTTTGTAATTTTTAATATAGTTGAAGACTCGAGAATTAAATAAGTGGAAAGTAGAACATAAAAATGAAATTTTCAATGGGGTTTAAGACGCGGTGAGAGTATTAAGGTGATAGTGAAATGAAGGAAAGAATAATAGAATTGGAGAGGGGGTCTGGGGAAAATAGAGAAGAGTTCGGAATTTGGGGAAGTGCTGAAGTGATAATATAGAAATCAAAAAGAAGAATTTCCTTCGACAAGAAGGTAGCCGTCGACTTTTCTCGGTTTTACAGGAAACATTCTGTTTAAGATACAACCTCCTTGGCAAGGATTTCCTAATAGCTAAGGAAGAGGGTGGGTTACCACCCAATGATGTAGTAAGATTAGTCATACATGACCTAGAGTGCCTTGTTAGGAAGTTGGAGCAGAACAGTAGATCAATTTGGTCTAAATTCACGTGAGACTTGCTCCCTCATCGCCCCCATATAACCTATATAAGAGGAACAAGGAGAATAGACGAAAAAAACTGGTTCTGAGAGAAGAGGTAAAAGAATAGACTAGAACATCTTGATCGAGAAGTGTATTGCTAAATATACTAAACTGATTTGAAGTTAATCAGATTTAAATATTCTAAATTGGGAAAATGTAGGAATTGTAGTAGACAAAAATGAGTAAATCTTTGAAAGGCCTATTTTAAGACCTATTCTAAACAGAACCTAAGAGAAACTATGAGTTCACATGAACTAATTAGCTCTGAGCAGACTCTTTCTAAATGTACCTTCTATATGCTCCTTCTAGACGCTTTCAAACAGATTTTTTGGATGTAACAATAAGAACTAGGAAATACGAAATTAAATTGGGAACATATAAATCAAGAACCAAGTATAGAACTATAAAGTGCATTTTTCTGAAGTCGTTTCCATTCTTTGAGTACATAAATTAAACCCCACGAAGCGATTTTTTTGATTTATTAAATTTAGCTTCAGAGGTTGAATAATAGCCAGTTGGTCTGAGCGCCGCGACCTTAATCTATTGTGAGTTATATGCGCCGCACATAGTCAGCTAGTCGGCTGGCACCAATAGTGGATCTAAATCATTATTCCATTCACAGATAACAATCAATCTAGTTCTATACGACGTCCACCCTCCTGTGCCGTTCGTTCTCGGTCTCGTCGTCGTTGCTAACGCCAACACTCTCTCTGCGAGCAGGACCGCTGGCAGTTTAGTGTACTCATAGATGGATGGCCATTTTCTATTCACGAACGAATTTCGAGCTCTGAGGTGGCGAGTGTCGGCGAGATCGGCTCAAGGGAGTGGGAAACAGAGGAGAGGATAGGAGTTAGGAGGTCGTGGTGGTGCTCCCCTGTAAATGTAAAAGTTTGCTTTTGGAAAACGGTCCCCAAAAATAGTATAGAAGAGTGATCAGCGCTTTGGAGAATATTATCCGCTCTCCTCTCTAATGTCTAATACTATTCCTGGTAGTTGTAGGTCCATCAAATTGCTCTTCTCCGTTGTTGCAAGTCCTCCCAGTAATTGTAGGCCTTCTCAGTAGTTGTAGGTCAAATTCAGAACAATCTGAAGCTTGAAGCTTGAAACATTTTTCCTGAAGGGTGTAGAGAGGAGGGTTGTAATCAAATATTAGTTAGGATCTAATCAGTGTTGAGGCATTCATCCAAATGCATTCCAGGTCCTTGGGGCGGTAACCACAAAGACACGACCCTCTCTCACTTCCTTGACATCCTAAATTCGAATCGAATTCCAGCATTAATTATGAAGATGCAACCCTTCCGCGCGATCGTGTTTCGTGGGAGAGCAACCACCGCATGGAACAGTGGCAGATAGTTGGATTTCCATGTTTATGGGGGGTACATTTGATGTCCAATGACGATGCGAATGTGCTTCTCTACGACGAATGGATTTGCGAGGAGATGCAGACGTTGTCGAAAATGATGAAATAATGGGACGAACTCTATGACGTAACCACGTCCCTGTCGTCGTTGATGGCACACATGCCCGACTCTTCCTTCCGCTATCCCAGCAGTGTGGTGTAAATCCTCGTTCTTTATGGTTTGCTACATAAGCGTGGGTAATTTACTATTATTGCAGTGGGAACGGATGCTGGGCGAGCGTGTTTTACTGGTGGCTTTTCGCGCGAGTGAGAAATATTGTACTACAACTATTCAATATTGACCGAAATGGGGGCGCGAAGACTGATCGTGGAAAATGCAATATAGACTCGGAAGTTGTGCGAAATTTCCTCGCCGAAGACTGCGTAGTAGGATAAAATGGGAATCATAAATTGTACCAAAAATGATGGTGATAAATAATCCAATTGATTTTGAAAGAAACAATATGTTAAATTAAAGAAAGAGGACTCAGTTAGAATTTAACATATTGGTTTAAGCGCGAAAGTCCTATAAGTATAGTAATAAGAATAGTAGGTAGGAGACCCTGGAATTGAAATTAACATTAGAATTAGGTGGTTGGGGAGATAAGGGCAAAGATAGGGATAGGATACAAAGAGGAATATAGAAGCTGGGAATATGTTGAGGAGACTGGAAAAGATCCTGGACGGATACAGAGTTAACAATTGATAGGTCTGATCTTGAAAATAGTTCCAAGGGGAACCAGTAAGGAGCAAATGTGACAACACCTTATACGGAAAGAACCACATACAGCCAATAGAATATAGCGTGGTGAAACAGTGTAGAATTCAAATGGAAAATGCAAAGGAGGACGGAACGAAGAAAGTTTGGAGGAACATGAATGGCTCAAGTAGAGATAAAGATAGGAACGGAATACAAACATTGAAAATAAATGAATTGTCCACCAAAGAAGAGATATTAACATGCTGGGAAAATAGTTGCGCGGAAAATAAATTTATTTGTACGACGTATCACGTGCGTTACAAATTTTGTGCGCATATCCCACCCAAAAACATGCGCACAAAATCACGTCCAGCAGATATTGACCGTAACAGAATGCCAATAGCAAATTATAGACAGATTTGCAGGCTAGGGCTATCTTTCTTCTTCCTGTGAAAGGGATGTAGACGGTGGGAGGATAAATATAGAGAAAGAATTCATGCAGCTTTTCATAAGATGGAATCATGATGGGAAGACAAGAAAAGATCCTGAGAGTTTACAATGGATAGTTCTGACCTGGGGAATAGTTCCAGGGGAAGGAGCAATGATGACCACATCTTATATAGTTAAAAACTGAGTGGGACCATAAAGTACTAATAGAACAGAACATGGTGGTACAGTATTGAAGACGTTGAAGGCGTAGGATGCGAGAAGCTCTGGAGGAACATCAATGTTTGAGGTGGTTGGAATTGGCCTGAATTGAGGTATAGAGAGGAGATTACATTGCTGGGGAAGACTAAAAATATCCTAGGAAATATACTTACTATCCCTATTACCAAGAAAGAGAACTAAGATAGTGGTTTATCCTTGGAATGCTTCAAAAACAAAGTAGATTAGAATTTAAAGAAAGCAAACCTAAGTTTTGAAAATATACTCGCAATAAAACTTAGAGGAAAAATAAATCTTCCCTAATCAGATCTACAAATAAACTAAACAAACTAAAAAAGCAATTGAAATATTTTATACCAATCTGCGTGCCGGAGACTCAATTAGAGCACAAGAAAGGCAAATCGGGAAGGAAAAAAGCCATTTAAATAAATCGCACAATAAATGGACAGCTCTCCTCACCGCCTTTCCCCATCCCCTGTGAGCTGTTCAACACTACAAATGTGGCGGCAAAATTGCAATTGCCGTAGCGTGAGCGCACTTAGCTGTACTGTGGAAAGCAAGATACGACCAACAGCCGGCGGCGCGGCGATGGTAGTGCACGAACGCAGGTGGCGATAATCAAGCTCCCTCAGGGTGAATGCATACTGTGCGCTTGCAATTAAAAAAAAGCAGCCGACCGCAAGTGAAATATATGTATCTCGTGTTTTCCATTTAAATCGCGGGCGAATATGCGAATTTAAATTTAAATCGCGCAAGGCGCAGTGCGCGTTAATCGCCCACCGACATGCGACCACCCCACCCCCGCAGCGAAGCACAGTTATATGGAAGCCGGCATATCACGCGTACAATACGTGTACATTCACTAGCCACAATCACAGCATTGTGATTCCGCGCATAGGGAGTGAATATGTGGGGAAAGGAAAGGATATGCCACTTCACTCGAGCCTTGGCGCCGATTAAAAAGCTAACTGTCTAATTTAAACCCTTCCTTTCCAACCCATTCGGAAATACCTCCATTATTTCCCTTTCGTATTAATCCATTACACAATTCATTATGTGGTGATATTATCAGAGCGGAAATGTAGTCAATTAATGCATATCGTTCGGTAAGCTTGGGCCACTTTTTTGTTCCTTGGAAAGGGATCTATAGATTTTACTATAATGGGAGACGTCCTAGAGAATAGTACTGGTATATATTGAGAAGGACAAGAAAGCGGAACAGACTCAGATAGAAATGTACATGTTGGTATCAAACCGAAGATGACGAAGTCTGAGGGTGTTCCACTTCCCTGGACCTCGACACGATTCCGCTCTTTACAAAGGGGTTTGTAAGCTTGGGCCACTTTTTATCCTTGGAAAGGATTATAGGGGAGGGGTACTCTCTGGAGACCACTATAGAAAACCTAGTACATGTTAGTAGAGGCAAGTTTAAACTACAATGTTGTTTAAAGAGATAGCAAATACGTTAGAAATAGAATAGTTCCTAAAAAGAGATACACATGTGATGTTACGGTTAGTTTTAGCTGGCCGAGATTTTGTGCGCATGTTTGTCTTTTTGAGTGAGGGATGCACAAAAATTTGTAACTCACATGGATTTTCTTCCTTCTCGAACGCCACAAAAATTTCAGTTCGCTCGAGTGTTTGAATCACGCGTTTTCGCGGATTTACTACTTCGTTTCGCTATTTTGCACATCGTGTGTCCCCTACGACATCGACAGCTATTAGGTCGGATCTTTCTTTTTTACTTATGTTAATATTGCTTTCTTGGTTTGGCAATGATGATTAACTAACGCTTTCGAGTTACTAGTTCCCACTGAGCCTATTCAAATTTCTTCGTTGAACCTCTTTTCTGTTAACAACCTAAGCTGAATATAAATTTATTTGTACCGCGTTTTACCACGTGCGTTACAGTGAATACAGACGACAGAGCTTTAGAAGAAGATATAACCTTGAACAGACACAAATTAGGATGAAATTAACAGTACCTCGAAGAAATGGTATTCCATTTCCCAAGACCTCTTCCTTACCTAGAACTTTTTAAGCTTGGACTACTTATATGGACCTTGGATAGAAGTACGGTCCATAAGAAAGACCTTAAAAGAACCAAAAATGAAAGAATAAAAAAATACTGACTATCTGGAGACGTCAAGGATTACCAGTAACGGAGTTTATTCGGAATGAATATGTCAATGCAATAGAATAGCCAGACCAAGGAGAAGAGAAATGTCCACTTCCCTCTAACTATAGCTCCGATGAAGAGCCCAACCATTTAATTTGAACATATTTTGTCCCAGTCTGGATGATAAGGCTTGTATGCATTTATCAGTTACACAATTCAAAGCATGTTGATACTATCACTTCGGAAATGTACTCAATTAATGCATATCATTCTGTAAGCTCGGGCACTTTTTTGCCCTTTCAAAACAGACCTAAGGGATGGCAAACAAGCTACGGAAAGTTTTTAGCATGCGCTCAAATTGAATTGTAACAATCAGGTCTCATTAAACATCCACCGAGGCCAGGGCTCGAAGCGAGAAAGGGAAAAAACATAAACAGCCAGGACACGTGCGTCGGGCTGCTTTTATGGCCAATTTCTTGTCCTTGCTTCATTGCCGTCAACTCTCGAGTGCTGCGCGCGTTTTTTTTTGTCTGCTCCTTCGATGCTCTTGCGTTAATGGGCGTACGCTTGGGTTCGTGGCTCCTTCGTTTGCCTTTTGTTCATCCCGCTGGGAGAGCACTGACAACGAGCAAGTTTGACGACGCGCTTCTAATTTAATTGCGCGCGATTGCTTGCAGATGCAAGAGGGAGAGTGCGAGGAATGCTCGGGCATACTGTGGCTGTGGGACTCTGGGGAGGGCAGAATCGTGCAGGATGCGATGTTAATTGCGTGCGCAGTTTATTTATTGGCCCGACAATATCGCATGCTCGTTGAGGGCTTCAACTTCTGCTATTTACGGTTTCGTTTTAATTTATGTCTTTATTTATTAAACTATTTGAAAGGTGATGTGGGATTGAATGGGAAGGAAATGAAGAGGTGCAGAGAAATGTGGAATACGTCAGCTGGTATCATGATAGAGAAGATTGAAGTAGTATAGAAAGGAACTGATTGAGGAAAAGGAATGGAATGAAGATACCACCTTCTTCATGCCGCCAATGAAGTTATCTTTGATGGAACTTTCTAGGGCGGCTTAGATGAAATCTGCTCTGCTCGGCTCAACTGACTGGCTAATTGCTAAACTTCAGATAAGTACAAAGTGAATAATTACAAAGTAAATGTTTAGTACGGGATCTGAGAGTCCTTGGAAGTTGATTGAGATATATCGGAAACCACACCTGCCATTCTAGTCCGCAGTTCCCTGGGTTGAGCTACTTATGGACGCGAAGTGAAACAAGTTGGGACATGACATTTATTTATTCTACAACCTTTTTCTAACACAAAGCGGTGTAAGGGATTTTCACCCGGCCCGATCCGTTCTCGTTACTGATGGTACTGCTCTGAACTATTGTGCATATGGGTTTTTCCGGGGACCATTGCAAGCGAACCGCCCAACCTTCATTCGCGTTTTTACCGCAAAATTAAGAGTTCGCGGACGGCGCCGCAGCTGCTTGTTGAGTGGGGAGACCAAGTGGTCACCCATCCAACGCCTAGCTACGTCCGACCTTGCTTACCTGCATCATACGAACTATATATTAGCTTAATAACATTACAACTAGTTACTCATCGAAGTGCATAATTTTGCCGGTAATTTATTGTAAATGTGCTGAATAGTTAATGAGATCACGCGTTAATTAGTGCATACTTAATTCGCGTGCACCAAACCAACGAAATGCACTCCGACCTTCACCAGATACGAGCAACCCGTGCGAATACGATCCAATTATTGCCACGCGGCTATGCACTAAATAATTAGCATATAAATAATGCATCTGACGAGTGTCGCGCCATCGCACATATTGATTAATAATTACGCCCGTCGTCAGTGGCTTGACACTAGGCCTGCGGCCGACAGCACAATCAAACATGAGGGCTGATCACGTGGCTCCAGTCGTGCTGGTAATATGTTTATAATTATGAATCGCTAATAGAGCGCAACGATGCAATTTTAACGCAGATTAACTATGGAATATGTGATTATGTGTATTATATTTAGAATTAGTTGGAATTGATTGAGTTTGGTTTGTTATATAATGTTATATTGATGGGATGATTAGTTTGTGTATTCTGGGGTGTAGGATATTGAGGTCAGGGATATCATTATATATTTCGGAGGGTGTAAGGGGTCTGTCCAATACTTCCTTTTTAGGTTCTAAAGACTCTTCTTTGGGTGGAAGGAGTCGGAACAGGGCAGAGGAGATCTGAATTGATAGAACTAATGGGACTACCAGAATGAAACAGGTTGATCTGGGCTGCTTGGGGTTTGCAAAAAGATCCGGTCAGAATCAGGTCGACATAGAGATATATCGGAATCCTTGGTCCCTAGGTACTGACCTCCTTAATAGAAGTGGAGTGGCAGATGTAAGAGTAGGACAGGTCAGATCTGAATCGATGGAACAGATCGAGATATCAGAATAGGTTAGATCAGAACATCATAGGTTGCTTCTGATCAGAATCAAGATGACATAGAGATATATCGAAATCCTTTACCAACTTATATTTCTTGACCCTCAGTCATTGGTTCCTATGAACTAAGCTTCTCAATAGAATTGAAGTGGAAGAAGTCGAATCAAGACAGGACAGATCTAAATCAATAGAGCAGATAAAAATTACAGAGAAAGATCAAAACGTTTCAGGTTGCCACAGGACTATCTGGAGTTTGCCATAAAATCCTTCCTCGCTTTCAATTCCTTGACCTTCCCCCATCACATAACTAGATTCCCAAGGTACGAAGCTATAAGTCAAATAGACTAAATTGGAACAAGATTGGATTTGTAATAGGTCGGAAAAGACCATATCGGGCAGAATTAAGAAGATACGGGTCGAAGCAGAATAAAAGTTATCGGAATGATGCACAACTGTTCGGATGAAGAATGTGCAAATTGTTTACAGATATATAATACAGATACAATGATGTTCTAAGATGTCACTTCAGTAACAAAGGAAGAATGACAATTATTGAAAATTGATTGAAATATGTATAGATGGTGCTGACATAGCAAATCAGGCAAGATCCCGTCAAGTCTGACAAAAGCCTTCAATTCCGTAACATGTGCCCCGTGAAGTGAAAAATGATGACAAAATATTTATATGCGTACGTATCTTCCACCAAAATATGTTTATCGCCCTACAAATTTGAAATATGTCATTGTCAATGCGATTTATCACGCCAGTCAACGTTCTTTTTTCTCCTTACTTTTCTTTTCCCTTTCATTTTTGTGTCGGGGGCGCCGTGCTCGCATTCCACGAACACTTTTCGTTTTACTTTCGCATTTGCGCTGCAAGTTTTCCCGTCCGTTTACAACCGACGCAATCAATATTCCCAACTTTTCACAGTTAATAGTTGAAACGTGACAGCATCACTGACAGCAGCACCCGTCGACGTGGAAATCCGTAAAAAGTCTCGCTCTCGCGATGGGCAAGTTTCCGCGTTTTTCTTCGGGGAAGGCCCGTTCGTCCTGTGGCAAACGCCTGCCTCCGTTTTTTTCTCTTCTAAACGCCGCCACGATCAATCGGCGGCGAATTCGTTTCCTGCCTGCCGCATACCCGTTTCCGCCAGGTGCCTTTCTTCTTCCCTGCCGCAGTCTTTTTTCGGTTGTGTGGTGCAACCGTGAAAATTCGACGTTTCGGATCCTGTGGAACGCCGCTGCCGGATGGCTGTCGCCATGTGTGGCGGGAATTGTACTCGCCTCCAATCCAGTGATGCGGGCCCAGTTTAATTCAATTACTTCGTCGAGTTACGGGCGTCTAGTTTCGGTTTATCAGTTTCCCCAACCGTTTTCCGGGCGAAAAATACGCACATTGAAGGGAACTGCGCAAAAAAATATATAAACGTGCGTGAGGGAAATAGTTTTTTCTTTTTTAGGGGATATAGAAGTTGTTTTATACTTCATGAAATCCTCCTTGAAGTATATGGGGTATGGAAATGGACCAACTGTACTCCTCGAAACGCGACGGGCTAAATTGGAATGGCTTGCCATAAGGGACCAATTTTATTATAATAGGCTATTAGCTAAACTACTCAAGACCTAAAAATTACTAGGTAATAAGGTAGGTCAGATTGGAAGCGTTTATCTAAGGCTACGAGCTAATTTAGAGGTAGTAGTAATAACACCAAGGATATTAGAATGGAATGAAATTGAAATGAGGTGTATTCCCTACTGTCTGATTCCAAGGAAAAGATAGACAAGAAGAGACAAAATTAGGTGAAACAAGTCAGAACAGAAGAGGGGCAGGTCGATACCAAATGATACCACTTTGGGATATATTAGAATTGGTCGGAACATACCTCCATAGAGAAATGTACTACATACAATGGATCAAATTATAAGCATTTCGCGAAAGGAAATGGGGACCCTCAAAAGATATATTATGGAGCAAAAAACCGGTTGACATTGTATCTCTTATAATATTTCCTGAATCCTCTCCTTAGCCCTGTTTTCTAGTCTGATCTACCACTCTAGTAATTGATGAGGTTCTAGTAGTAATAAAATAAATAAGATAAATGTAAACAGCTAGAAATGTAGTGGAGGTAGCAATGATAGTATTGGGACCAAGCAAAAATGTGTAAAATGAAGTTGAAATGAGGGGGATGTTTTCCTACTGTCTGATACCCTGAACCTGACGAGATAAAACTAAGTCGCACAAGTTGTAACAGAACTGGAGGCAGGATGATGCCAAGTTGATCACTTCGGAATATAGCAGAACAGGTGGGAACTTACCCCGAACTTACAGAAGAATGCAGTACACAAATGGGCCAAAGTAGACTCACTTTGGGAACCGGGGGACACTTTCATAAGGCTCAATTCGGTGAGGGTTTACCTCCTAAAGTACTTCCTACACCTGTTCATGCCCAGTTTTCCTTGCAAGATTCTCGCTGAGGTATTAGTCTCATCAGAACAGAACAAAATAGGGCAAATGTATCGCAAGATCAAGAACCACCTCTAGAACCACCTAAAAGTCATCTAAAAACTTGAACGAATACAAGTGGAACACAATTGATCCAGTCAAGAATACCCAAGTTTAATATAATAGGACGCGTCATAAACTTAAACCAAATACGCTTTGGAGTGAAAAGATTTACCATAAACCTAAGCAAATATTATCCCCGCCTCTATATTCAATTCAACGAGCCGTGTTTGGTGCCGTAATTTATAAGTAACTACATACTCTTCGTCCCTCCCTCCCTTCCTCAGTCTCCACCAGCCAATTCCATCGAGTTTGCTGCACAAAGGGTTCATTGCTTTGGCAAGCCGTCAAGTTCTTCCGTTGCGCTGCAATAACGAACATGCCTCGTCGTCGTCGATTCAATGATGCGCGAAACTGCATCGCCATCTGGGCAACGACAAACACTGCGCTGTGCCATTGTCCGACCAGACGACGCGACGCGACGTTGCCCGTTGATGTCGAGGCAGAAGACGTGGCGCGACAGTTTTGAAATAGGACCCGACGCGGATTATTAGGTTCGAATTCAATTTGACGAGATTTACGCTCGAATTTATCCGTATTTTTGCTTCGTCGAACGTGTTCAAGGGAGCGACATGGCGGTGGTTGAGCGGCGCGCAGGTGTCAAGGGAGGGTGTGAAGATGTGTAAAGCTTTTAGATGTGACACCCCGATGCGCCTGGTTATTCTTCAGCGGGTCGCAGGTTTTGCATTTCATTGCTTTCGGAATATATTATTTCGAATGGATATGTGCGAAGAGGAAACAAGATCGATCCCCCATTGTGATGGATGTGAAAATGGGTTATAGATTATTCTATTGTTTTGTATGGAACACAAAAAATTGTCCTTTGAGGACTCCGAAGACGGAGGACAGAGCTTTTTTTCCTGTTTTCAGATAGGACAGACTTTGATAGTAGAGAAATCGATAAAACAATAGAGTAGGCAGAATTAGGAACTTCCGTACAGAGAATAATGTGATTTATCTGTGCCCACAAATAAGAAAACGTGCCCGGTCTGACCAAAAGAACTTCCTTATGCAATCGACTAGGAGAAAAAAGAAATAAATTCTCTGTTCCAAATCACATATCCCCTCCCTAAAATATTATATGCAACTTTTTCCCTTCAAATGTTCAAGACAAGGTTAACCCATTCTTTTTGAATCATTTTGGGGATGCACAAACTTTGATAATAGAAGACAACGCCAAGAGAGGGTGAAATAGAGTATGCAGAACTAGAAACATCCGTACAGAAAAGAGGGAGATTGAGGTGTACACACAAATTCGGGAACGCGTTCGGACCAAAGGTACTTCCTTATACATTCGACAATGAGAGAAAAAAAAACAAATACCCTATTCCAAATCATATATCCCCTCCCGAAAAATATGAGATTCAACTTTTTATCTCCAAATGTTTGGGGTAAGGTTAACCCATTCTTTTTGATTCCTTTTTGGGAAGTACAGATCTTGATTAAAAAAAAAACAACGATAAAGAAGGGTGAAATAGAGTAGACGGAATTAAACACTTCCATAGAGAAGAATCTGACATTTACGTGTACCCACAAGGAAGGTCCCGAAACTGACAACGTAAATTTAATTTATAAAGCACCCAACTAACACGTTCTCTGATTAGATTCCAAGTGGGATAATTGTTTAATAATTTCTCGGTTGCCGGAACATCTAACGTGACTTGCCACGTTCTGCAAGAAGAAATATCAAAGGTCCGAAGGGTCCAGTCAGGTCAAAAGACCGATCAGAATTACTGATATCACCGCATCGTGTCGGACCCGGTCCATGTACTTTCCTCTTCCATTTCGTCCAACTTCTAGACCGGTCTACTCTCCTACCATCCAACCTCCCGCGAAACTCCCCAAGCCAATGATGCAAATGTAACCAACCGCCTTTCACGACATCGCTGACTTGCTGACTCTCATCTCTTCGAACGGCACAAAGATTAAGAGATTAGTCCTCGACATGTAATTGGCACTAAGAGCCACAACGTGCACCCTTTACCATCTACGACAAGCGTCGCAGGGCGTCGGCGTCGGAGGGTGTTGGAGATTTGTTCATTCATCGACGGCAAGTACAGTTAAGGTGCCTTGTTGTTTGCCAAATGACTTCAACTCAACGGGCCTCACTATGGGGTTACTATGGGAGGAGAAGGTGGAGGGATTCTCATTACACTTCGCGTTATGCGAGCAGTCACGTTTCTATGTTACTTTCAACAGTCCATGGGGGGTTTAATTTAAAATCGTCACAAATTTATTACCGTGGCCTAGAGTGTGGAATGAGCAATTGTATTGTTGAGCTGGTATTTGTGCAATGGTTCCACGACGTTGCAATTGCTGGGGAGTACAACGGTTTGCGTGTTGTGACAGTAAAAACGTCGGCGTTGTCGCGGGTGCTTTCATAAATATTGCACGTGCATGGGTACGTACAGGTGCACTGTTCGGCGTAAATCTCGCAAGATGGTCACGTCTTTGCCGAAAACTGCAGGAAACTGCAGGGATTCACGTTGCTTTTGATCCCGAACTTTCCGCAAAGCGATAAAACTTGGAAAAATATATCCGGCGTACGTGTTTTTACTTTAAAACCTTCGTGTTTTATATTCATTTTAGTTTTTCTTGGTTTCAATATTATATTTCGTTATTTGGTACTATCTGGGGAACGCATGATGAATATCTTTGTAGAAATGTCTTATTGCTTTATGAGAAAGTGTATTTGATTGTAGTCCTACAATTATAAATTCTGTTGGAATTATACTGGACGCGCCAACTTTAGACCTCGCCTGGGTTCATGACATCTTTGAAAATACTCGGATTCAGTCAGCAGTCCATGTATGCAGTGATTGCGCTCGGTCAGACCAAAGGTACTACTGTCTAGTAGAAGTGTCTTAGTACTTCAATTATATAATCATTTCTGTAGGTGTTGTTAACAGTCCAGTGAATGCACCTGGTCTAACTAAAGGCACTTATGAGGTCGGTTTTAATATTATAATTCGTTTGATTTCAAATGTCTTGGAACACAGCTTCATGTGCATTTGCTTTTGAAGGTCCTTCCATTATAAATGCCCTGTTGGTATTAATAATATTCCGAGGGAGCGTGTCAACAGCGACAACCGTCCTGATTCACTTATTCTTTGAAAACTACTCGAATTCCTTCAGTTATTACTCCAATTTTTATTACTCCTATTATCACTCTCGAACTGAGTTGTTATCCAATGCACGCTGTGAATGCGCCTGGTACGGCCAAATGCACTTTCGCATATGATGAATATATAAGAAGAAATATACTGCTCCATGCGCAGCCGTTCTTGGTTGTAGTTCTTCAAGTTTAAATATACCATGATTGTATTAACCTTATTACTACCTAACGTAGCCTTATACGGACCGGGTGCGTCATCAGCCGTCAATTTGCTTCACTCATTCTTTGAAAACTACTCGAATTTCCTCAGTTATCACTAACTAATAACCCGTCAATATCATCACTAACTAAGTCTTCAATGTATTCAATGAATGCACCCGGTCCGACATATACGTTCGGCAAACAAAAAAATCCTAAATACTCGATTCCAAATCACTTATTCACTCCCAAAAACATGAAATGCAATTTTTTCTCCTCCTAATGTTTCGGCTAAGATTAATCCACTTCCAAAACGTTTAATGCCCTCGAAATACACCTGTTATTGAAAACGATAAATCAAACCAGAAACGAAATAAATCGACGACTATCGTTGTATCATCGTGTTCATCACTCGATTTGCGCTTCTCACGCGAGTGATTCATGATCCAAGCACACCTACACCAAACATCCTGCGAACTGGCTGAGTTGTTTCAGCCCTCTTCGCAATTTCCCTACACGCACGCCCATTATTTACGACCGTGCGAAGCATGCGTGCGTGATTTATACCCACAGCGTTGACATTTTTAAAACGCACTTTAACCCCCTGGCGCCACATCGTGTTTATTGCTGATTCTTCTAACCTCTCCACTCCACAAATCTCATCCCCCTGCTTCACAGTTTTCCATCCAACTTTGCTACACTGTTTAAGAGTATTTATCATGCGAAAAACACCTGTCATGACATTTTGTCGACACAATAATTCCAAAAAAGTCAACCTCCAACCATATCCAGACGTACGCATATCCAGTCTATATTAATCACTTTTACGACATCAAATTTATCTTTTGGATTATTCAATTAGCATCGCAATCTGCAGCCGGGTGAACCACTCTACCAAGTTTGGGAGAGAGTAATTCGATCAGAACTGATTAAAACGAAGCGAAACCTAATGGATAATAGCCCGCAGCACACAGCTTTCCAGCGTGGTTTCGTCTTTAATTCACTTTTAATAAAGATGCTTTTAATTTTCTTTTAACTCTGTTCATTCTTGTTTCATTATTTATTTTCGCTTTTATGGATCTTCAAGACTTTCTCAGCTTTCAGCAACGAACTTTTCCTACAGTTGTTCATATCCGTAATGATAGTTATTCTGTTGCGCTTCGCATAAAAAGTCATTAAAACTTTTTCCAGCATACACTCGTCGCTGTAATAGCAGAATATGTTTCAATTTAAACAGTTTTCTAGCTTGCCGCATGAGATGGTACAAAAAAGTTTTGGTATTCGTCATGCTAAACTAGGTCATTATAAAACAGTTTTCGAAAAAGTTTCATAACGTTGCAAATTTTTATTTCATTATGCTAAAAAGAGTATGCACACAGTGAATTAAAAGTTTATTTACACAAAATTAAATTCCCTTTAATATGTCCTTAATTATAGGTGGTTATCTTTACAATATGTCCATTTCAACAATTTCACGTCATTAGATGTTGACCGGCGCCTCCGCCAACTACCCCGGAACCTCCACCAAAAACCATGCATCGTTATGCGTTAGGAGGACAGAGTTTGAGTAACGTGACTAATTATGACCTTCTGCATAACGCGCCAACCAAAACGTCATCCCGGATTATATTTGCATGCGTTAAGCAAGCATTCCTGTTACGCCAGCGCCAACGCCCGCTGATAACGAATTTAGCCCCGATCGAAATTGAAGCGCCCGTTGTTTACGCCCCGCGTGTGCGACGCGGCGACGAATTAGTTCGTTAATTAATAGATGCTCGAAGCGTCGTTGGTAATTATGTGTCAACTCGCTACGAGCGATAATTATATGCAGCGAGAGGCATTGCCCTCCATTGAACCCGAATCTTAATCGAATTCCGGAAACTTTGTTTCCAATTATCAAACAAACTATTTCATCATTTAACTGTAGTAACTGTAGCAATGAACTGTAGAAAGAATCAGAAAAGTGTTTCTATTACTACACCTGGGACAAGATTAAGTGCCTTTCTGCAATTACTTCTCCTGCATATACTTCATTTTATAATTATGATTGCGGATGAAAAATGCAGCGAAATAATGTTCGTGATTTGTAATTGCGCAATTGCGCGGGTGGTGAGCATTAAATGGATTTATCGTCGTGGAAATCGTCGAAATGGACATATTGTCCATCCCTCGGAGTTTATTCATGATTATTGTTCGGGTTGGGTTTATACATATGTGAAATTTTGATATATTATCGTATATACTATTTTAAGTACTTTTTTTTGTAGCTTTATAACGATATTTTATTTATTTAATGTATTTGGTTCGCAGACCTGGCCCGGGGTTTTATTGTGTTTTTGTATATATTACATGTTATTGTGATTTTTGTTATTGGTTTTTTGTGATGTTGTTGTTATTGTT
>JAODAC010013812.1:8768-23240 GCA_027575185.1 Mimaenictus wilsoni | reverse complement strand
TGTACCGTACATTCATATAACTCCTCGCACATTTATATAACTATTCCCACCTTTATATAAACTCCTCCCACATTTATATAAATCCGCCCTTTTCCATATAAATTCCCCACACGTTTTTCAACTCCTCTGCGATTTATATAAACTCCTCCTCTCTTTTCATAACTCCTCCCCTTCTCAAATAACTCCAACCATTTTTACATAACTCCTCCGCCTTTTTAAATAGCCCAATTCCACCACATCGAAGTGTACATATTTTGTGTGTGTTTACTTGTTTTGTGTCCATTTGTTGTATTGTATCAATAAACCTGTTATCGAAAAAAAATTGCGAACAAAGTTAACGATCGGAAACATTGAACATTTAATTCACACCCAAAAACGGCTTTGGGGCATGATTGATATGACGATATTTCATGTCCGCTTTTTTGATTTCGTGTTTCCTCCTTACACTTCGTCCGCCATCTTTTATTTGTGTTTGTTTTATTAGGTTTTACTTAAGTCTGCCAACACGCATACAATTTATATATATATCTCACATTTCGCCTGCAAATATTAAGCTCCTTAGTCAACTAGTTAAGTACAGTTAGTGTTTTTGTTTTGTTTTATTTTATCTCGCGCACATAAAAACGTCAACGGAAAAGGTGACTCCGTCCACTATGGTTTTTTATCTCCTTTCTGGGTTTCGCGTTCGGGAAAAAGTTGAACAAAGCTGTCTCTCACTCACACACATACATATAGATCTATCCATAATTCAACTCTATCTAAGCCCCTCCCCAAAAAAATATTCCTCTGGTGTGTATACCGCCTTTCCTATATAGCTCCGCCCACTTTCTGCTCAATCGTCGAAAAATCCCGAAATTAATCAAAAACCGATACATCAAGTAAAAAATGTTCAACGCCCTACGATTGTTTGCGGTGCCTTTTTTGCTCCACCCACCTTTTCTGATCTTATTTTGGACGACGCCATCTTGGTTTTTGGTTTTTTTAAAGTGTATTACAATTTACGAATATATTATTTATAATTACAGCAATTTGAAAAGGTCGAAAAAGCGTTTGTTATTTGTTTCATTTTGTGTCTTATGTACGTGTGTGTCTTGTGTGTGTGTTGAAAACGTACATTTATTTAGTTTACCCTAGATCCTCCATAATTATTCGTGTGACATGTATGTGTCGGGGTGTGACTTTTGTGGGCGGTGCTTTCTAGTGTCATTATGACTTATTTTGCGCACCTTCGTTTGCTTGTGTTGTTCAACGTAAAATTTTGCAGTGTTTGTGTCTCAAATTTTCAAATACCTACAACACGACGTTATCAATATATATTTATAGATTTTTATATATATGTAGTATCAATATATATATATTATGTATGTATATGGACGATTATTATGTTCTTTTTTTGTTTTATTCAATTCTTTCGAGGTTTTCCCGCCGCTTTTAGTTTGTGTTCTTTTTATTAAGTTGCATACATTCGCTCAATTTGTTTTGCACATTCACACAACGTTCACACACATTAACAAACGCATTCCATTACAAATTGCTTGCTGTCGATATTCGAATTTTGCAAGTTTTTGCAAATAAGTTTTGCATTTTTTTCGCATATTTTTTTTGTATTTTTCTGATTTTTTTGTAATTCCCTTTGCAAACTATCTTCGCAACACATAATGTCTTAATCTTTTTTTTTATTTTCGACAAAAAAATCTTGTTGCAAAAATTTGAGAAAAAAATTATGCGAAAAAAAATGCAAAAAAGTGTAGTGGTATTTTGATTTCTATGTGTATTTCTTATTCCCGTTTTATCGGTTATTTCTTTCACCCACTGGGTATGAATATGAAACGGGGGCGGGGTGTGTGGCTTGCTTTAACCCCGCCCCTTCTATTATATCCCTTGAATAAAGGGGCGTGTGTTTTTAGTAGGTTTGCGAAAAAGGGGGGCGGGAGGAGATTACATGGAGGCGTCCCATTCGAGCTGCTGGACGTGCTGGTAGGCGTGTTTGCCGCCGGTCGGTTTGCGCAAACGCCCGCCGCCGATCGACGCACCGCCCTCGTCGTCGTCATCGTCCTCGTCGGAGGAGTCGCGCAGGCGGCGCGGTCCGTCCGCACGCTCGTCGTCGTCCTCGGACGACGATTCCGAGTCGGACGCCTCCGAGTCGGTGAAATCGGCCGACGCGCCGCCGCTACCACCGCACGCAGCTCCTCCGCCGCCGCCGCCACCACCGGCGGCGTCCTTCTTGCCGGCGTCCATGCGCTCCATTGGGTTGACAGTGATCGTGAGGGCCGAGTCGTCCCACGTCATCTCTGATTCGGCCACCTCATCGGAGCCGGAGCGTTGGTGGGCGGCGCGTATCCGGAATACGCCCAACACGATCATGAAGACGAGGAAACCGCCGCAGACGACGACGATGATCGTCACCGCATGCGAGCTGCCGACGGCGACGAGATGGTCGTTGGCGGAGGCGGCGGCGCTCGGCGAGTAGTCGCGCGCGACGATCGACGCTGGACGCAGTTCGACGCTGTGCTTGGGCACGGCCTGAGCGTGTGCCACGATCGGCTCCTTCGGCGTCGGGTGGATGACGGTTAAGGTCTGAACGTACTCGTTGGACGTAAAACGACCGTTAAGCTCCGAGCAGGTCAGCTTAAACACGCGGTTGAGGTAATACGCCGGCTTGCGGTTCGTGTAGACGATCTGTCGCAACACCTGCTGGTAGTTGTAGAACATATCACTTCCGGTGATGGTCACGCCATCCTTGGACACTCTAGCCGCCATCCCCAAACGCTTCAGCATCTCCTCGGGCACGCTGAGATTCTCGTGATCCGGGTTGAGATTCGGATAGATGGTCAGCGAGCACTTATCCAACTTTTGTTCCCCGGCAATGTGGACGTCGGCCAGTACCCGCACACCCATACGGAAGTCTTCATATTTCCGGGCAAGATTTCCGGTTCCATTAATCGAAATCGAAGGTGTCTGAGGTCGCAACACCATAACATAGGTCTGAGCATCAGGAACTTTGACAGACTTGCCATTATCGCAGGTTACGGAAGTGGTCAACCTCAGATTACGCCTTCCCGGTGTGGGGAACTCTCGAGAATTAACATAGCCAATCCTTCGTACCAACACCTCCAAGTTTGTGCGATTATCACCTTCGACGGTGACTTCGGTGAGGTCAGAGTTGGTCAACAATTCCATTCCGGGCTGAAGGAGTTCCATAGCGGGTACTTGAAGACTTTCCTTGCATTGATGAAGGCAAGAGAGAACTTCCGCCTTTTCGGTGTCCCCAACAAGGACGGAGAGACCAGCCAAATAACCCTTCAGGTAATGCTTCATTTTGTTATCGCTTCCTTGCCAGCACGCACCCACCGTGAGGGTGGTATTGATGCCTTTGGTCGGGTGGAGAGGCCAATCGTCGATGACCTCCGGGTTCTTTTTTTCCGCGCGGAAGAGCTGGCCATCGACGTAGAGTTCCACATCGGGGAAGCGCACGTTGACGGCGTAGTGATGCCATTGGTCGTCGCAGACTTGGGGAAGCTTCCAGCGCCATTCGGCCGGGCGGAAGATGTTCAGATCGCCTTCGGAGAAGTCACGGCGCAGCAAGAGGATGAGGCGACAGTTGCGCACGAACCAGGCGTAGTGATGGCGATTCATTTCTAAAATTTCGTTTATTAGTTAATTTTGCATATTTTAGATTGAAAAATGACAAACGTTTGAAATTAGGAGGTTGGGGAGAAATGAGAAAGAAACAAGAGCAGAAGAAGGAGTAGAAAGAATATGGGGAGTATGTAGAAAAAGGGAGAATGGGAAAGAAAGTGAGAGAAAAAAATGGGGGAGAAAGAAGAAAATCAAGAGAATAAAGAAGAGGAGTTTAATGGAAATGGGAGGGTTTTAGGGATAAGGGGAGGACTCTAGAAAAAAGAGAGAGGAGTTTAGGAAGGAGATGTTTAGAAAAAAAGGGAGAGGCGTTTATGAAAAAGGAAAGAGTGTAGGAGTAAAGGGAAGGTGTACAGAAAAGAGAAAGGAGATTAGAAATATAGGAGGTTCTTTTAGAAGAAGACAGAGCTTAGAAAAGAAAAAGGAGGACTACGAAATGTTTTTGAAAAAAGCAAGGAGGATACGGGTAAAGATATAGCCTTATCCTTATTTTTAGAAAGGGAAGTACTTTATAAAAGAACGAGGAACTTTGGAAAAGGGGAGAAGAGTTTAAAACTATTTCTGAAATTAGGGTAAATTTAACAGGCAAAGAGAGTTACTTTATTTGCATCTGAAGGAGGGGTAGAAAAAGAAAGAAGAAATTAGAAAAATCGAAGGAGCTATAGGAAAATGGAGGAGCTCTAAGAAAAAAGGGGGCGAAATTGAGAAAAAAAAAGAAAGAGCTGAGGAGAAAGATGATGCTTTAAAGAAATTCCTTGTCCGGGAAGAAGAGCATATGAAAAGGGAAAGAAGAGAAGGGAAGAAGTGAGAATAGAGGTGCGAAAAGGAAAGTGAGGAGCTTTGGAAAAAAGGGAGGTGCTTTACAAAAACCTGAGAAGCTATGGAAAAAAGGAACTATGTAAAAAATTGACTCAAGAGAAATCTTCTCCACCTCCTCCCCCAATTTTTAGACCTACTTTTTTATAGCACATTTTCGATAGCTCCTCTCTTTTTTGAAAATGTAACAAAGTGGGGAACATAGGGGAAAAAAAAACGAAAGGAGCGCGGTGTAAAGTTGTTAAACAAGAAAATGATTTTAAAAAATGACTTACTATGATCATCAGCAGAACACAAAATATGCTCCTTAGCATGCTTATCCTGTCCAGGATGCACGCCATGACGCATCCACGTGGCAAACGTAAACGTCGGCGGAAGATTATGGTCGAGCACAGAGTTGGGAACAGACACCGCAACGCTGCTCCCATCAAACTCGAACATCTGATCGCTCTCGTGTCCCTCGTCGCTGATCAACGGCTTCGTCCATTCAGCCCCCAATCCTGGCGAGGGCAGTAAATCAATCGCATTCGGCGACGCGCCGCATAACTTCCTCTGGCTCTCCACGCTGTACGTATCCCGATCGCAGCCCTTTCCAATATGCCGCGTGGCGAGGTCCACACGCGCCCGCAATTCCCTCACCTGACATGGCACATCGCAGAGCTCCAACGCCGCCGCCGGGAACAGCTCCTGCTTGCCGGTCGTCGGCGCGTAGTCAACGCGCTCCGGAAGGCCGCGCCAGCCCAGCCGGCAGACGCGATTCACCTTGATCGTGACCATAACGGGCAACGACTGTCGCATGCCGCAATCGTAGGCGACGACGCTGAGGATGTGATTGTGGGAGCGCTCGTAGTCGAGCGGCTCCGTGTTGCGAATGCTGCCGTCCATGTCGATGACGAAGGGCTGGTCGGCGGTGAGGATCTCGTACTTGCAGACATCGCCGAACTTGGGCGTGCAATCGCGGTCTGTTGCCTCGACTCGTACGATTTCGTGGTAGATCTTGCCCTCGTCGACCTGGCGCACGTACGACGGCTCGGAGAAGGTCGGTGCGTACTCGTTCACGTCGGAGACGGTGATATGGATGGTTGCACTAAAGATATAAAGAATTCGTTAATTGTAAAAATTTATGGTTGTGGGGAGGAGTTTATGGAAAAGGGTAGGAGTTTTTGAAAGAGGGAAGGTGCTTTTAAAATAAGGAATGCAATATGGGAAAGAAGCTGGTCAGAAAAAGAAGAGTTTAGGGAATTGAAAAGCTTCGCGAAAACTGGTAGGATATGGGGACTAGGAACGAGCATATGAAAAAGGAGAAAAGTGTGAGAATAGAGAGGAGGTGTTTAGAAAAAGAAGAAATCTTGGAAAAAAAGGTGGAATGAGCTATTAAATAAAAGGAGGAGCTATAGAAAAAGGCAGGACTTACTTGCACGAGGGAGAAACTATTGAAAGAGGAAGGAGTTCTAGGAAAAGCAAGGAGCTTTAGAAAAATGAGTAGAAACTTTAGAAAAAAAGAGAGGAGCCTTACAAAAAAGGGAAAAGAGGAACTGTTCAAAAACGAACACTAGACATAAGCTTCTCTATCTCCTCATTTTTAAAGCATTTTTCTGTACCTCTTTTTTCCAGAGCTCGTGTCCCTTTTTTCTAAAGCTCCTG
This sequence comes from Mimaenictus wilsoni, assembly GCA_027575185.1. Taxonomy (NCBI): domain Eukaryota; kingdom Metazoa; phylum Arthropoda; class Insecta; order Coleoptera; family Staphylinidae; genus Mimaenictus; species Mimaenictus wilsoni. Next base: position 17,141 of record JAODAC010013812.1, on the reverse strand, counting down.
CCTTTTTCTATAACACCGCTTATTTTTCAAAAGCGCCTATTTTTCTTAGAAATGATTAAGTATAAAAAAGGAGGAGCTGTAGAAAATAAGGTGGAGCTAAAGAAAAAAGGAGGAGCAACAGCAAAAGGGAGGAATTACCTGAGCGAGGGAGAAACTATTGAAATACTCCTTCCTATTTCAATAATTTCTCCCTCTCCTTACAGAAAAACCGATAAGCTTTAGAAAAATGAGTAGAAACTTTAGAAAAAAGCAAGGAGCCTTACAAAAAACGAGGAGTTAGGGATAAAAGGAACTCTAGATATAGGCTTCTCTATCCCTTCCCCATTTTTAGAGCATTTTTCTTACAGCCCTTTTTCTATAGCTCCTCCCTTTTTTCTAAAGCTCCTGCCTTTTTCAATAACACCTCTTATTTTTCAAAAGCGCCTATTTTTTCTTAGAAAATGATTAACTATAAAAAAGGAGGAGCTATAGAAAAAAAACTATAGAAATAGAATATAGAAAAGTAGGTGATTTTTGGTTTTCTTCTAATTGTTAGTATGTATACCTGAGAGATTCCTTTCCATCACATGCGACAGCAGCGATGTCAAACTTGTAGTTGCGACGCTTCTCACAATTGAGGACTTTTCGCGCACGCAGTTCAGCATATCCATTCTCCTTCAGAACAATCAGAAAGGGCGCTTCGCCATGATGTTTATTCACGATGCGGAACGAGCACACGTTGTCGCCGAGGGCGCGAATCGCCGGCGTCACCTCCACCACGGTCTCGTTCTCCTTCACCAACCCATGGTAGCCGTTGTCCAGGCTGTCGATATCCAATTTCGGTGCTAAAACAATTCCAAATATTTTCGTTAATTTTCCATTCTCAAAGCTTTCTATTACTTGATTGTGAAACCAGCGTTATTTTTCTTAACTATGTACTTCTTTTTTTAATTTCCTCGATTATTTTTTTGAATCATTCACTGTATCCATTTGTTGGTTAATTACACCTTCAATAGGCATAATCATTCTTCATTACTCTTACATAACTCCTTCTTTTGTCTTTTGACACCTCCTATGTTCTAAAGTATTTCCCATGATTCGGTAGACTTAATCTAACTTTACTTCCTTACTTACCATTTTATGTAACAGGAATTAAAAAATATTCCTGTTACATAAAATGGTAACGTATTGTTATAACTCCTTCTGCTATTTGCAACTCCTTCCACTTTTTACCTCTGACCACATTTTAATTCCTCTCATTTTTCCTGATTATCACTCCCAAAGTGCCAATTTATACTTTCAAACTCTTTCCACTTTTTCCAACTCCTCCGGATTTTTCCTAACTCCTCCCAGTTATCCTCCCACTTTTTAAGTCCAATTTTTTCTTGATAATGAAAATATTACACAATTTATCACATTCTCACATTTTTCTGAACTCGATCACTTGTTTTAAACTCGTTCCAATTTTTCCAAATTCCTCCTACGGTTTGTCTCCTCCTTTTTGACTCCTCCTACTTTTCCTATCTTAAACTCCTATCACTTTAAAACTCCTGTTTGTTTTTCTTTAAATTTCAGCATTGTTTAACCATTTTCACTTTTCCCCATACTCCTCCCATTATTTTCTAAACTCCTCTAATTTTTATTTTCTAAATTTCGCACATATTCCAAATTATTTTATTTTAACATTTCTTCGAGACATTACCAAACTCCTCCCCTTTTCTCAGTATTAATCTCCTCCCACTTTTTCTAAAAACCACAAATAATTTTCTGTATTCCAATTTCAAAACTGCCAACTTTTTTTGAACTCCTCCCACTCTTTTTTTTCAAAACTCCTCCCACTCGTTTAGACTCCTCCCTCCATTTTTTTCCGTTTATCATTTCTTGATTCTGAAAAAACATTACACACAGCTTATCATCGTGTCGATATTATCAGCTCGTCAATTTCGTGCCGTTTTACGGCGCGCACGTTTTACGACTGTTTTGATTAGTTCGCTAGGCGATTGTTTTATTGGCCGTTATCGATCACCGCCATTGCGGCCGCCTCCGCCGCCATCGGTCTAGCCAAGCGAAAACTTCAAATACACAATTCACCTATTTTCAATCGGCTACGCGTTTGTGTGTGTGTGTGTGTGTGTGTGTGTGTGTGTGTGTGTTGTGGTATAGTTTTGCGTTTTCGATAGCGCTTCAATTGTTTCGATTTTGGCGGCCATTCTCATGGATGAATGACGCATAATACTCGCCGTCGAACAATAACGTCTTGGCATTATTCTTTTCGCCTTTTTTGTTGCTCCACCACCATCACAAGAAAGAGAGGATTAACTCACAAATCCACCAAAGTATAATATTATTCGCTGTGTGTGTGTGTGTTTTGGTATGTGTGTGTGTTTTGGTATGTGTGTGTGTGTGTGTTTTGGTATGCGTTGTTGCGGTCGAAGGGTCGCGAAGCGGAAAGAGATCATCCGGGGAAGTGATCGAGAAAGAGGGCGCATACTGGGGTAGGAGGAGGAATAGAAAGTGGCACGAGGTGTGGTTTAACTGGTGGGAGGAGGTGGTATGGCCGGCTCGTGTCTGGATTACGAATCGTGCGCATTTATTTCCATTGTTGCAATATGTGTAGCATGGTTGGGCCAGAGCTAAAACCACGCGCTGCATACGAAATCTCCGTCTCCTTCCCATTGCGCTGATAGGGAGGTTGGATGGTTTTCGACGAAACACGGCATGTGCCACAACAACTCACAGCAATTGGGCTATTATGCACATTTACCCGTATTTCAATTGCAACTCGAATTTAATTCCCTTTGTTTTTCTTTCAAAGAAAGTCCTCATTTCTTTCTTCAATTCTCCATGTCATTCTTTAATACTTCATTTAATGAAAGTTCATTTTAGTTGATATGCACGAAAGTGAAAATTTCTTTAAAATCATTGCTGCGTTTGAGCGTAATTGTTAATTATTTCCATTTTACGTTTTCAGTTGCCAGAGTAAGCACGATCAATGTAATTATTAATTAGTTTTCGGTGTACATTAAACAAAAGCTCGTTATTTATGCACTGCGCGTGGCGTTGGTGCTTGCGCGATGCGCGTAATCGGATTAAATTATTCCGCTTTGTATACCTTCCATTTTCGATAAGTGTATTTCTGTTTTACACTTCACTTCCTTTTTGGAGGATTTTGTTTTAAATTTTTATTTAATGCGTGACAAAGCTTTTAAAGTGTTTACCAAAAAAAGCCCATTAATACAATAGATGAGGCAAATAAAGAAAATAAAGTTACAAAAAGTAGGAGGAGTTAACGGTAGTGGGAAGGAGGTAATAAATTTAGGAGGGGTTATTGCTAGAAGGAGTTAGTAATCATAGGAGTTATTACAAGTTGGAGGGTTTAAGAAAAATGGGAGGAACTAATGAAAGTGGGAGCAGTTAATGATAGTAGGGAGAGTTAATGGTAGTAGGGGGAGGTAATGATTTGTAGTTACTAGAGGTACAAGGTGTAATGAAAAGTAAGAATTCCGACATGTATTACTAACTGCTATTTGTAATTATTAAAAGTAGGTGTTTATTATAGTGGGTGGAGTTAATAAAAGTAGGAGGAGGTATTTAGAAATAGGCGGAGTTAGCAGAAAGAGGACGAGTTTTTAGAAAATGGAGGTGATAGTAGGAGTTAAACTAAAAAGTGGGAGGAGTTACTAAAAGTGGGAGGAGTTTCTAGAAGTATGAGAAACGGGTAGGAAGAGCTAATAGAAGATACTCATACTTTTGTTAACTCCTCCTACCTTTTTAGACTCCACCTACCTTTTCTTAACTCTTCATTTGTTTTTTAACTCACATTTTTTAGACTCCTAATTTTTCTAACATCTCCTACTTCCAGTAACTTCGCCTATGCTTATAAACTCCTCCTACTTTCAATAATTCCACCGACCTTTGTAAACTCCTGCAACTTGTATAATAAATCCCCCACTGCTTGAAGTGCCTCCTACTTCTTGTAAAAGTAGGAGTGACTCGAAGGAAGGGAAGTTAGTATACGCTACAGGCATTAATAAAAGTAAAAAGAATTACTAGAAGTGGGAGGAGCTGTTGAAAGTAGGAATTACCATTTGTAGGAGGAATTAATAAAAAAAGGGGGGGAGATACTTTAACTAGGAGAGGTTAACAAGAATAGAAGTTAACCAAAGTGTTCTAGAAAAGTTTCACCGATATGTATATTATAATAAGGCGTTGTTTTAATAAAAACTCTCTTTTGGAGAGGCGGGGCTTTAAAAGGAGGGGTTCCCGCGAAAAAAGTGGATGTTGCAAAAGAAAGAGAGCAACAGTATTGAATCAAGTATGGAATACTACGACACGTTTTTGATTGGCTGCTCGATGCTAATCGATAAAGCCATTAAATCGCTCGCAAACTTATCAAAAACTCGTAGACCGACAGGTGAAATCCCACAAAATGAACGACGCGCTGATAAGCTGCGTACAGCTGTGAGTAGATTGAAAATTTTGCCAATTTAACAATACTGTACTGTGATTGGCGTTTTTTTTTTCACTTAAAGTGATCCAGTAAATATGATTGCTGGATGCAATTCCCGCCTCTTTCATTAACTCCTCCCAATAATTCCATTTTAACTTCTTTTTTGTGGTTACTCCTTCTATTTGGTAATGTTTAGCCGATTTTTTCATTTTTAAATAAAATTTATTTTTCATTAAACTTTATGACATTTTATTTGACATATAGACTTTATATTTTCAATTATCCATTATAAATAAATTTTCGGACAATTTTATCCACCTTTTTAGAAAAGTTAAAGTCTTCTAGTCAAATTAAAAGTTTTAAGTCGTATAATAAACCCAGGAAGTTTCGTTTCCTTGAAATTTTGCGTTTTTTGTCTTTCACCTCTTTTTATCCTCATCATTATGTATTAGTCTAGGTTACTATGTAAAACTCCTCCTCTTTTATATTTAAACGCCACCCTTTCAAAGTTTTTGAAATCATTTTCATCAGATAATTAAACTTATTAAAGTTAAGAATAGTGTAGATATTCACAATTTTAGTTTTTCGTATATATAATTCAACCTGCATCATTATAACTCCTCCTTTTAGATTATAACTTCTCCTTTTAAATAACAACTCCTCCTTTTAATGCATAACACCTCCCTTTGTACCATAACTCCACAGTTTGAAACATTCTTTTCGATTATTAGACAATTTGTGACCCTCTTATAAATATATATAATTACGCCTACATCATTATAACTCCTCCTTTTTAGTTATAAATCCGCCCTTTAAATCACAATTACTTCTTTTTGATCTGATCTCCTATTCGATCATAAAATTTAAATCATAATTCCTCTTTTACGATCTGAAAAGATCGATCAAGACTCCTCCTCAATCTTTTTTTTTCGATTATTAAACAATTTGTGACCCCCTTCTGTATATTTCCACCAACATCACTATAACTCCTACTTTTTAGTTATAAATAAGTCACAAGTGCTATTTTTTGATTTCATCACCTTTTCGACCATAACTCCTCCCTTTAAATCATAATTCCTCCTTTGCGATCTGAACTCCTTGATCTAAACTCCTCCTTTTCGATCATAACTCCTCCTTTTAAATGATAACTCCTCCTTTTAAATGATAACTCCTCCTTTTATATGATATCTCCTCCTTTTAAATCATAACTCCGCACTTTGCACCATAAATCCACCTCTTGAAACAAATTTCTTTTTTAAATCGATTATTAGACAATTTGTGACCCGCCTTATTATGTATACCGCCTCCTTATTTTGTTCTTCTCTTTTTAGAAAAGTTAAACTGTTCGAGTCAAATTAAAAGTTAAGCCGTATAATAAACCCAGGAAATGTAGCGTTTTCACACAATTTAGCCTTTTTGTAGTGTCTCTTATCATGTTTATTATTATATATGATTCTAGATTCTTATTTTAAACTCCAGTTCTTCTATGTTAAAACTCCGCCCTGTTTGAATACCTTCTCAATACATTTATGCATATCAATTTTTACATTTTCAACTTTTTGTCTCTATAACTCCGCCTACATCGTTATAACTCCTCTTTTTATCATAACACCTCCTTTTATATCATAACTCCTCCTTGAAGACTATAACTCCTCCTTTTTTTAAGAAAACTCTTTTTAGTCATAACTCCTCATGACTTTTCCTTTCATAGCATAACTCCTCCTCCAGTCACCATAACTCCTCCTTTCAAAAAACGACTTCCATTTATTTTTAATAGATAATAAAGGTTTGTAACAACATAAAACTCGATGCAACTAAAAGTCGGTGTCTGGTGTAATGCAATGCAAGCGAAAAATCGTTCGTAACTGTATGCAAATATGCAATCGCAATCGCGCGTAATCTGACCAGCTGGAATGCAGTTGGTGTTGGACACGGGTACACGCACACCGGTTGCGTCACCACCATCCGAGACACCCAGCGTGAAACGATAGCCAGACAAACAGCATGTCAACCCATGGCCAACGAGATCGCCTTCCTTCCTTCGTCAGACCGTCTGAATACATACAGGCCTTCTAGCGTGTTTATGTACAACATGTTTGCGTCGCATAATGTGTCAGCCAGTCATCCAGTTGGGCAGTAAGTCGAACCATGCCTCCTAGAGCTCCTAGCTAGGCAGCTCGTGCAGTGCGTTTACCCAATCGATACGCGAGCAACAAATACAACATATGACAACACTTTGAGCGCTGCTGTTGTGTGTTGTGCGCCGCTCGGCCACAAAACGCAGCCAGTGGAGTGGCAAGTCGCCTGCCTGCCTGCCTGCTTGCGTGGGTCATGAATATTTATTTAGGGCGTCGACAAAATTAATACACTGACAAAAAAATGATCAGCAAATAAACGTTGTCGCATTACAAAAATTGTGCACTTTGAAAATTGAAGGGGTCCCACTTTTTTTCCCCAAAACAAAAATTCAAAAATAAACCTAGAAAATCGTCACTATTGCATATATTAGATTATGAAAAGTGTAATGTTTTTTAAGGGGGAACCCCATGGCGGGAGGGCTACCAATTATCAAAATTTGAAATGTAGAATAATTTTATAGAAACTTTGTGGTATTTTTCAAGTTGATGCCGTCTAGAAATGAAACCCCCTTCAAAAATTAAAGGGAGCCCCCTTAAAAATTAAAAGGGTTCCCCCTAAAAAATCATTAAAAAAAATTAAAAAAGATAGATTATAAATACGGGGCTGGATCATTGAAAAAGCAGGTAATACAAAAAAAACATGAAAAGTAAATAATGAATTTATCACTAGAGGGTACCCCTTAAAAATTGAAGGGTTACCACCCCCAAAAATAAAATAAAAAACTCCAAAAACTAATTTAAAAAAAAAAAGATAGAAAGAATTTATTATGAAAATTGCAGCGATATTAAAAGGGGATGGGGGGCTGAACATTAAACAAAAGAGCAGCTAGCACAAAAAAAAAGCATGACGAGTAAAAAAATGAAGGTATTACGTTATTACCACAGGGGATCCCTTAAAAATTAAAGCCCCCGCTCCCTCAAAAACTTATTAAAATGTTTAAAAATGATAGAAATAATGTATTATGAAAATTATGAATAGGGGCTGAACATTAAAAAACAGCCAACAAAAAAATCGCGTCGAGTGAATCATGAAGTTATCAATAGAGAGGACCCCTGAAAAATGAAAGGGTCACCAACTCAAAAAGAACAAAAATTCAAAAAGGGATAGAAATAATTGATTATGGTAATTGCGACGACTGTAAAGGGGGCTCCTAATAAAAGGAGGGTAAACATAAAAAGAAACAGGAATTCAATTAAAATTGACACAAAAATCATGGTAAATAATGACGTTATCACTGGAATAAGATAGTTTTTAAACAATCAGTTGATTGAAACCTTGACGGTACCTGTTTTAAGTACGTTTATCTTGAGCGTAGTGTGTTCATTAAGTAATTGTGCACTAAATGTGTGCAGCTTATTTTTAAAAGTGGATGAAAAACATATGGCTGCACATACGATGACAGAATTTGGCGGCCAGATGGCTCGTAAACGAGTCATCACAGCACATGTGTGCATGTTGTAAATGTATTTGCAGCTATGTGTGTCGATGCGTATTAGTATGTGTATACGTATGTGTGTACGTGTATATACGTATAAATATTTGTAAGACTCTCTCTCTGTCTCTGTGTGTGTGTGTGTGTGTGTATTTGTGTGTGTGTGTGTATTTGTGTGTGTGTGTGTGTGTGTGTGTGTGTGTGAATGTGTGTGTATGTGGGTGTGAGTGAATGTGGGTGTGAGTGAATATGTGTGTGTGTGTGTGTGTGTATGAGTGAATATGTGAGTGAATATGTGTGAGTGAATATGTGTGAGTGAATATGTGTGAGTGAATATGTGTGAGTGAATATGTGTGAGTGAATATGTGTGAGT